>CAIGRP010062711.1:0-38467 GCA_903798385.1 Fraxinus cuspidata | reverse complement strand
TATATTTAATTAATTAAATATATGATTAATTAATTAAATCTATTTGGTGTATGTGACCTTAAAATTTTTTAATTGTGACCAAATTTCATATATCTGTGACCTTTATATATTTATTAATAAAATATCTAATTAATTAATTAAATCATAAATAAATTTTAATGAAAACCTGATTTTGAAATTTAAAACCTATATCCTTAATTTTGAAATAGTGTTTAGTAAAAACCTGATTTATATATTGTTCCCTATAATTTTTCCCTTTGAAATTTCTATTTGGGCTAGGACTCCTCTTCTATCCACCCATGCAGACATGCATGCTTGCTTTACTTCTTTTTACTCACAAGCTTATATTTTTGCTAGGACCCTCGAAAGATAATGATTTTTTTTTTCTAATTTTTACTTTTCTTTCTAGATGGCAACTGTATTACATTAAATGATAAATTTCCTTAAATTGTTATATCACATGATTTATTTAATTGATCCTATCAGCTATGACAACCTAAACTAGTGTTAAATAACATTATTCTATTAAAAAATATTCATTCGACGAAGATAACATTGTTATATCAATGCCACTTAACTACTCTAAACTATGCTAATATCGACGTCAACAGCATAGTTAAGTATTTTCTTTGCCCATTAATCTTATTTATGTTGTATTACATTCAATTGAATAAAAGTGAACATAACAATTAACCAAATCTATTTTATTTTATTTATTAACATGTAGAAGGATAATAATCTTTTATGACTTAACTTTTTTATGAATAGAAACCATTTACTAAGGACCGTCTTGCTATAAACTTGAAAGGTTAGAATCTTGAAAAAATAGATAAGAATACCTGCAACATAGTACCATGTCTTTTTCCCTATCCTTATTGCAAGGACACGATACAACTTTTCAAAGGCTTCCACTGAATTTCCAGTTACCTTCTTCCAAATAACAGCAAACTTAATTATAATCCTCAGCACTAGCTAGATATCAGATATGTAAATGAAAGATGTCAATACAGTACGGCGAATATGAACCCTAACATATTTCGACGTTTATTTGAAAACATGACGAGTACTAAATTTGCATTCGATGCAGAAATACAGCCAGCAAAATAAGCCAGCATCAGGAAGCTTTCATTTGGCATGTAAATACTTCACCGAGGCATCGTCTAGACACAACAATAATCACAGTAGAACTATGTATACACAAAATCCCTTTCTTGCACTTGACGCAAAGGGTAACAACAAGACTATTATCTTATGGCGTATTTGGTAAGTTTGAATAAACATACAGGGCAGTATCAAGGAAGAAAAGAAGCCAAAACCTTGTCTATTGTCATGCCGAGTACAGTTTAATACTGCCATACCAAACATGCATTTAAGATACAAACTTATTTAGCAACCCAATGTACTATTTCAGAAGAAGAAATAAAAAAGCCTGCCTCTTACTTTGGAAGTGATAGCCAAGAATCAAACGTTAAGAGATCTACATGTAGCTGTAGGAGGTTTTCCATTCCCAAGCAGCTACATTCCGCCTAGCCAATATCCTTTTACATGTAGTTATAGAAGTTATTCCATTTTCGAGCAGCCACATTTCGCCTAACCAATATCCGCCACTTCACCACTGCCAGAACCTTGCACCAACTTGTTCTGGGCTTTCCGTTTCTGAGCACATGGAATCCCGAATTTGAAGAAACGACACCAATATCATGACTGGTTGGACCAAGAAACAATCCATTCCCATGCCACGTTGATGACTTAACCGGAAAATTGTTACTCGTTGATGGATCGTCCATCCACTGATGTGAGACCCCATAGTTAACTCCAGAAGCCAATGTATTCCCTCCATCAAGGAATCCGTTTTGATAATTACTCATCCCAGAAAGGTTTCCCAATGTTGAACTGAAACCTTGCATTTGGAGAGCTCTCTCCCCAAAAGAAACATCAATTGATCTATTATCCCATCCCACTTCACAGTTAGATGGAGGCGAAGTTGTATGAGCAGAATTAATCTTTCTTTGCAGTTGATCTGTAAAATGAAGATTAGTTTAGCAACTTCCAAATATTTATAGGCTGGGAAAAGAAGGGAGGAAGATCACTGTTTTGGCAAAGCCAGTAACTCCTCTGATATCTGTGACTTGCGTGTAAAATCTTACGAGGGTTAAAGTTTTACTCCAGCTCAATTTTTTATAAGATAGATCAACGGTCAAAAAGGATCATATTTACCTTGTTCGATGAGGATATTAGAACTCTGAAGAAACAAGCTAGGATGGCTAAAATCATCTGCTGATTCAAGATTTGGCATTAGCATTGGGGAGCTGACAACTGTCTGATCATCAAATGAGATCAAGGCTTTTAAGTTTTTATAAGCATGCTGCTTCAAATCTTCCACTGCCTGCTGTCAATAAAATAGGGAAGGCAAATCAGTTTCACATCAGAAGAAGACAGTTTTAGACCAAAATGATGGCATACAGATACGACTTCTAAGCAGACACGTTAGCAATTTTAGAAGTACATAAGAATCCTGTCACTGATATCTCAGATCAGAACTTAATTACTTTTTTATACACCAAATTTTAGTTGGATGAGCAATGAAAAGATTCTGAAGTCATCCTCACATCTAATTCTACCCTCAGTTCTGTGTGAAAGCAAATCAATTTATGGTTAAAGTAAACTGGAAAAACAGCCAGAGACTGACAAAGTTTTAACAGAATTTCATGTTGGTCAGTAAACTTCATTTTGTTACAAATTGGTTGCGGATATTAAATGTCTCATTCAATTTAGTCATTCCGTACATATTCATTAGTTTGACTAACAAAAAAGCTGACGTGGCAGCCTAGTTGACAAATAAGTAGATTGCCACACACCTTGTCCAATTAGTCAAACTAATGGATAGTGCTGGAGTGATCAAATTGTAACAAAGATTATGTTCAGTAACTTAAAACGGGTGAAGTTTTAGTGACCAATTTGAAAGTGACTACCAGTGTATATAATTTAAATTATGACAATTGTTGTCCCAAAGTTGTGTAGTGATGCAGGGAACATACATGCATGCAATGACATAATTTTCATAATCATTAATATTATAGCAAAAAATTAACTAATTTACTCAGCTGTTGGACAAGTCGACGACAGAATGAATTTGAGGATGAAGATACCAACCATCTGATACATGTCGAGTTTATCCAAAGAATGATAAGTTTGTCCATCAAAAGTCACTCCTACAACCTCGTAGATGGAATTGAACAAAAGCCCGGTCCATTGTGCAACCCTATATATGTATAACTTCTTATCTAACATACAAGTCGTAGCATGTCCAGTGATTGTCTCCCATGTCTTGTTTGAGATTTTAGGAAGTTCCTACAATTTGAACACGTTGGGTCAGGTGGTTTACCGAAATTTTTTCCAAGAGCCCAGTTTCAAATTCATTTAAGAAATTTAACATTGAACCAAGGATATCAAGAATGAGTATCTTACAGCGCGTAGAGAGAACTTGTCCATAACATATTTCCTCAAGAAATCTTTCACGGTGTATATACCACATTCAACCAACCTATTGTGGGATGCACCATCTTTAGCGATCTTTTCCAAGCGCCAAACTTCATCATCCAGGGATGGTGGATGGTGCTTCTGGTATACTACAGGAATAATGACGTGTTAGTTTCTCCATTAACTATCATGGAAATTGAATGTGGATGTGACAGTAAACAGAAATACACGCTGCTCAGTTAAGAAATAAAAATGAAAAGGTGAATCATCAAACTTTTTTTGATCTAACAGAAAAATCTTTCATAACTTCCACATCATCATGAAGCATCAAGAAACTTTTGAAAGAAAAACGTGCTTCAACAAATTAGATAAATGTTCATGTACTGAAGGAAATATCATAGCAACTTGAAGGACATGTAGTTAATAACGTATTATTTGCTTAAAGCATCACTTAATTACAATCACATGTTGACCAAAAAAATGGTCTGAAGTGATTACGAACAAAATTTGATAGGGAAGAATGGTTCAGAAGAGATACTCACATTCTCCACGATGATCTTTCACTTTGAAGGCTTCGCTTATTCCCTCTCTGATTCTTACTTCTGTGGAACTCGAATGCGCTCTTGCTCCCAAACGAAATTTCCCGCTCCTTATCCAGCTTGAGTTGTCCGTAAAACAGACATCGCCTATATAACCTACACCATTGTGCAAAGAAACTATTGAGTCCCCATTCACCAACGGCCTTCTTCCTTCCCTGTTCCTTACAATTTTGCTATTAAACTCCGCCTCCATCCAATCTTCTCGATCATCGGAATGAAAATCACCATCAACCACGATAAGGTTGACCTTTATTGAAGATAGGGGTCCAGATGTTGTCATTTTCTGAGAAACAGAATCATACAATACTATCTTCACAGGGGTTTTCCCCTCAGATACCACCCTATTGCATGTGAACAGGGTTGAAGGCAATTTACTGTCAAAACGCAACTGCAAGTTCCTTGATCCAGAACATTGCGAGGATCTAAAGAAAAAAATTTAGTAGATAGGAGTATCAAAGTGCTATTTAACTTGAAAAGAAGGTAGGATCAATAGATAATTAAGCTACATCTCAATATAAAGACATAAATTCAAGAAACTAATCACAGTAAGTCATTATTACATTCTAAATAATACCAAGGAAAATGACATCTAATTAAGTGTTTTATGACATGATATAGCTTGATAAAGGGACAAAGAACCCCAGATGATGTAAAACATCTATACAATACAATAATTTCTGGATGAACTAACCTCAGTGAACGTTGGATTGCATGGTCCACCACCTCACGAACCTATCATAAAGTGATTCAAAGGGATTAATGAATATAAAAAGTTTTATAAAAAAAAAAGGTGATCTAACACATCAGTCACTTCTTCTCATAAGACATCTGAAATAAGAATTCAATATAATAAAAATACCAAAACGTTAACCTCCAAATTCAAAATTTAAAAAGCATATCAATGACTTGATTATGATTAAAATTTTATAGCTACGTTTAAATTCCACCCATTTTCTTCACAAAAAAAGTAAATTTTACAAAAATAATAACGAGTTACATAAACTACCATCATGAGGACATCCCAGGGTCACTGATCTGGACGTCTAAGGGCAGGTCAAATATGGTAACTCGTGACAATTTATGAAAAATGTTTTAAATAGCTAGAAAGTGCAAAAAGGCAACAAGTCTTTTTAGTAAATAAATGTTCTAAAGTATTTTTGTCACAAGTTTAACAGTTAACTTGGACTGATCTCTTATCATAATGGATAAAAAATATCTTGCCCATTATATCTTGCCACCTCACCAGTGAGGTCTAAAATACCCACATCACCGGTGGGCAAGATATAATGAGCAGGAGATCAGTCCTGTTAACAAGCAGACTTCGAAGAACCAATGTCACAGAATCAAGCTGTCACATCCAAACGTATAAAAGAACTTTTCTTCGAATCATCAAAATCTTATCACTTCCTGAACTTCAAATTCACAGCAGAATTACGTATAAGATTACAGAACTTTTCTCAAATCACAACGATGCATTCGTATCAATTAACAAGAACAGAGATGATACCCAACTTCAATTTTCAGCAAACGTCTGGACAAAGAGTAAACAAAAGAAGAGACTTTTCTCGAATCGTCAAAATCATATCACTTTCTAAACTTCAAATTTACAGCAGAAATACGTAAAAAGTTTACAGAACTTTTCTCAAAGCACAGAGATGAATTGGCATCACTTAACAAGAACAGAAATCATACCAAGCTTCGAATGGTGGGCTCCAATCTGGGTATATATTCTTGCAGTGACTGACCATTCCTTGTCCCTCTTAAAACACTGAAAAGACCCAAATACATAAACATCAGGGAGGAAAAAAAAAACCATCAAAATAAACACAAATGAGTCAAGTTTTAATCCACCCACCTTGCAATTATATGCCGGCGTTTATATTCTCCGGTTGCAAGTTCAGAGCCCTCCTCACCCCCCTCCCTAAGAAGTCGTTTCGATAACATCAAAAAGCGAGATTCACTACCCTTAAAAGCTCAACTAATTAAAGGATCAATGTCGAAGACTTCTAAAGACAGCTAATCTTAAGCTTCATTAACTTCCTCCTTAAATAGAAAATGTCCAATTTACTGGAAGTAGCTAGGAAACTTCAAGTTTCAATTTGTTATTAAACAATTAAACTACTCTAATCACAAAAGTCATCATTAAACCTAGTAAAGAAAGCCCATTAACTATCTCATTATTTTAAGCATTACCAGATATTGAATTTCTTGGATTTTATGGTTTTTGCATAGTTTATATATTGAACAGAACGTCGAGTGAAAAATACCAATTTCAAATTCTACAAACTAAAAAAATTTCAACATAACCGAAACAACCGCGTAAATGCGGAAAGTAGAGAAGGACGAACAAATCAAGAACACGTGTAACAAAAAAAGTTGAAGAGTAAAATCATAAGAAAATACGTGAAAGAAGAGAGACAAAAGACAAGCAAATGACGCGGGTTTCTGACTAGTAGTACGATATACTGATAGTGTGCTATAACTTTGGGAACGAGAAGCTTTGCGGAAAATGCAACGCGGTGAAATAATCCAGTAGGAGAAAAAGAGAACATGGCGCGTTTTTGGCGAAGAAATCAAACAGCGTGAAGGAGACGTCTCGTCTATGTCGTCGGTTTGATTGTCTCTTCAATCATTTTTTAATTCACGGACTCGTAAAAGACACCGGTTAGCTAGTTAAATATTTCGTTACTGTTCGAAGTTATACGTCTATTTATTTATCGAACTTTAAAATACTTTCGAATGATCACATATTTCATTAATCACTAAATTTATACTTTCGTTAAACTTTACTCATTGAATTTAAAATACTTTCCAAGTGCTTAAAATAGATTTTCTATAAGTTTCCACCTAAATAAATAATAATAATGATAAATATCAACTTGATAGTGAGACTGTCAATCTAAGACAAGAATATTGATATTGGCCAAAAACATATAATTTATCGGGTCATCAAAAGTTATGTTCAAAGGGGGAAAAAATGCTAACTTCAAATAGAAATAAATAATTAATTTAGATTAAAATCTTCCATTACACCAAAAATATTAAATAGAGAAATAAATTATTTATTTCGATTGAGATCATAGACCCAAATCAAGAAAATATAAAATTATATCTCAAACAATCAGTGAGAATTTTTATTTAGAGTCAATAAGATTCATTAAAACTGTCAAAATATGATTTTTAGAGTTGTCACCAGTACGTATACAATATTTAATACTTCAAAAAATCTCATTTTTTGAACAATTGGATTAAGTCAATAAAGTTGAGTGACCACTTGAAAATATTCTAAAATCAATTATTAAAGTGTGACAAATATACAAGTTTAGTGACCAATGTAAATGGTGAATGGGTAATAAAATGTAACATGTTAAATTAAGTAATGAAAGTATTTTAAAGTTCGATGACTAATGAAAATATTGTGAGTGAACGATAAAATGCGACGTGCTAAAATTCAGTGAACGACTCAACTCAAATTTTTGTCCTATAACTCCTAACCTAGGAGTTAAATTTTTATTAGCCATTCAACTTATATTTTCTTCACGCTTTACTTATTTAAATTTTATTTTTTTTTACTCGAATATTCCTAAAATTCTTTATAAAATTTAGAGGAAACTGCATTCACGCTACCAAACATTTCATTTTGTCTTCCACTTTATCAAAATATTTCATTTGTGTTATTACCAAACCTTTTAAAAATGTGCACACGAAGTCCAAATGGATGAAAACTCGTCCGTTTGATCTTTAGTTGACCAGAATAGTAAAATTTGACAAAATACAAAAAAGGAAAAATAGTAACTTCACGATTTTAATATAAAATTAAATAAATAAATAAACAAACAAACAAAAAAGGAAAAAATTAAAAGGCTTTTTGTATCTATTTCTTCTCTCCTTCACACACCCTCTTTCTCATTCCACCACTGAAAATCATTACAGCCACCACCACCTGCCATCGACACCACCGTCGAGTCGCCAACCAAATTGAACAACCACCGACCACAACAACACATATACCTACACAAAAATATACCTACAAATACTCACAATAGCCAATAACACCCAAAATAAAATGAAATGTTTGATATCATGACTGTAATTATTCCTAAAGTTATTTATAAAAAAAACATATTATATATACTAGAGAGTATAAATAAATAAAAATTATGCACTCAAACAATACTTTTTATTTTGATTTTCTTAAAAACATTTTTTGATTTCTCCTTATAATTTGTTTAACACATATTCTTTTATATGTTAATAATTAATCAATTAAATTAAGATTTGAATAATTCAATGAATAGAGTATTGAAAAATGTGGCTTGTTAAATGCATTGATTGTAATTTAAGAATATATTTGAAGAGTTAAACTCATTCTCTATTAAAAAGTTAAAATAAAGAGTCTTAGAACATCTTATGTATTATAGAGTGTATTCTTTAAATTTAGAGCGTCAAAATTTTTATGTACTTCAATAATGCCTTTTTTTTTTTTGCTATTCATTTTGCTTTTATAAAAAATATTTATTGATTTCTTATATTTTATTTAACATACTTCATTCCTATCACAAAGATAGGGTTGCTTTCCTTTTTGTTTGTTCCAAATTATAAGTCACTTTCCTTGTTGAGAGTATAATTAATATATTAATTTTATATTCATATTTAATGTGTCTTGTTATCAACTAATATAACTTCTATGTCCTACAAAGATATGTTTGAATTCTTTTTTTCTTCTGTTTCAAATTATATATCACTTTTCTTATTTATATATACTTTTTTATTTTCTAATATATCCCCATTTAATATACCTTATTATCAACAAATATAAACAAATCATATTTAAACTATTATATAATGTAGATATATATTAGAAAAAAATATAAGAAAAATTATATTTTTAACTATATTAATTTATTTTTTTAAATTTGTGTGAAAATAGAAATAAGTCTATCTTTATGGAATGAAGATAGCATTGTTATTCGATGTAGTAGTATATTAGAAAAATGCATGTAAAATTTATAATTCCAACATTTATTAATTAATGTTTTTAATTTGTGTGAAAATAGAAAAAGTTCTATCTTCATGGAATGGATGTATTAATTTTTTACATATCAATGATCAATTCATTTAAAAGTTGTATGAATAGTTTAAAAGATAGAGTATTGAAATTTTTGACTTATTAAATGCTTGTACATAAAGAGTGCAAGTTTGGTTCTCTGAATTTGAAGACTCAAATTCACTCTCTACTTTACAAAGTTAAAATAGAGTCTGGAAGATTATTTTTAAGCGTTAGCTATTTAAAATAAAGAGTATTTTATATTTAAAAAGTGTCTTGAAAATGCTCTAATACTTAAAAATTAGAATCTATTTTAATTTTTGAAAGTAGGGAGTGGGTTGGACTCTCCAAATTTAAAGAGTCAAACTCACTTTTTATTATTAATGTATAATTATTATATTTAATAAATCATAGATTTCAATATCATACTTTTTAAACTACTTAAAACGCATTTAAATTATTAATCAATGACATATAAAAATTATGTTTAATTAAAATATGAAAATAAATCAATAAATATTTCTTTAGAAAAATAAAATACAGAGACAACATAGAGAGTATTGTTAGAAGGC
Organism: Fraxinus cuspidata; assembly: GCA_903798385.1. Taxonomy (NCBI): domain Eukaryota; kingdom Viridiplantae; phylum Streptophyta; class Magnoliopsida; order Lamiales; family Oleaceae; genus Fraxinus; species Fraxinus cuspidata. The sequence goes on along the minus strand of CAIGRP010062711.1, from coordinate 28,769 downwards.
ATAAAAAAATGACTCACTAAATTTAAAAATGTTTTATATAATATATAAGAGACTTTTTAAAAATAAAATATTCTTTATTTTAAAGAGTCAACCTTTAAAATTGTACTCCATGAAACTCTTCAAATTTACATTTTAATTTAGAGAGTGAGTTTGACTCTCCAAATTTGAATAACAAAACTCACTCTCTATAATCAAATGTATTCAATGTATTTCGATTTTCAATGGAGGGAAATAATATAATAATTTTGAGAAAAGATAGTAAAAAAAAGATGGAAAAAATAATAAATATTTTTTGCGAGTAGTAAAATTAAGTATTATATATAAAAAGTTTATTGGAATATTTAAAAAACTTTAATCTTTAAATTGTGGAATATACTCTTTAAAAATAGAAAATAGCTTGAAAATGCTCTTAGCTCTTTATAATAAAAATAAAAATTGAAGACTGATTATATAATTATAATGAAATGTTTGTGACTAACTTACCATAAACTACTAACTTATGTTAAAAAAATTCTAAAAGGAAAGGTAGAAAACCATTTGTTCTTGACTTTTTCCCTGCGCAAGAAAGAAGAAAAGCAATTGTCACATTTTCATTTTATTCTTTTTTTTAAAGGATTTTTTTTATTTGTTTTCATATAATTTACTTCATTATCATATTATACCGAACCAAATTAAAATTCCAATATTCATTAACATCAATGAATCACTATCAATGATTCTTCATCATTGCCAAGAAAATTCTTAAAGAGTCTAAGGGGAAACATTTGGAGTGTTGAATTCATAGACTGCTCATAGTACGTTTGCTGGGAAAGTTGAGGTGATGATCACTTCATCATATTATAACTAATCTTGGATGATACAAAGCGAGTTTACCAAAATCGGATTTGATCGATAAATTGAATCGTAGATTGATCCAGTTCCATCTAGAAAACATGAAAAAATAGAAAGCGTGAAAAAAAATAAGGCAAGGATCGACCCTTTCGACTCCGACAACACGCCAATTCAACTTAAAGTTTTAATTTTTTATATATTCAAATTTTTTAATTACCAGTTCGATCTCAATTCAATCTTTTGATTTCTTGATTTATTACCTATTATTGGTTGATACCAATCTTGAAAACATTACTTCAAAGTAGAAATACTAAGCAAGTTCTGAGATATTTTTTAAACCTTCTCGGAAATTTGTTTATCTTAGTGCTTGCTGACTTTATTTTTGTCTCCGCGAAATTGGTTTGCAAGTACATTAGGAGTTTGTCTTAATAAAATATTGCAGATGTTTCTGTCCAAGAGATTGAATTTGAGGGCTGAATTAAGAAAGAAGAAAAAGATCACAAAACTGATGCTGAAAGGACAGAAAATGTGGAAACAATTTGCATATTAATTATATTCACACGACGATTTTTGTTAGGTGCATCATATCTTAATTGCAAGTAATTTCCTCAATCTTTATTCATGTGGCACTTATGCCCTTTACTTTTTTCAACGCTTTTTTATCTTTAACTTTTCGTTAATTAGCACACGACATCTCTTACAATGAATTCCATCCAAAGGTCCGTTGGGAAGCATAAAATTACTCATTTCTTCATCATATTTTAAAATAATTAAAGCAAAAGTGAGACAACATACATTTTTCTCATTTCAAATCATGTAAATAGGATATTTTGATAGAATTCATCATTAAAGACGAAGTTGCTAATTAATAGAACTTTGAAGATGAGAATTTGACAAAAAAATTAAAAAAAATTAAGGACACAAGTGTTACAATAAGAAAAATTTGAGGACCTTAAGTGCCAAAAAATGTGTTGTGATTATAATTTTCCATTCAACTTCTCCAACCACCAAGAAAAGAACTATAATTTTGAGGTATTTTTATATTGTTGTCTTCAACTTTTACTGCAATGCAATGGTGTAAGCAGTTTGGTATGGACCCGAATGGTTGGAGAAAAACCTAATAGACTCGAACCATTTTGTTATTGTTTGGTTGAATTTAAAATCAAATCATTGACATGTTACATAGACTCAAACCAATAGTTTCAAAACTCGGGTTACAAACCATTTCTACGATGTAGAAAAATTATGAGATGAATTCTAAGTTCCAATCCTAATGCAGAGCTAACAAAGCTTTATAATTACATTGTGCTAAAGAAGATCAGAAAGTTCATTATTGAAAAAGTGAACTCATCAACTTCATATATAGTAGCAACTTAATATTATGTTTCAAATCTTTTTCTAGTTGAGATAAAGTAAGTACTTGTTCAATAACTCATTAATTAAAATCACCAATGTCTTGTCTCAGGTATTAAACCCTTAAAACGGTACTCCGTTAGGTACAAGTAGAAAATTCTCGACATTTTTTCCAATATAAAAAGATTCTCGCGTCACAAAGGCACATATTTGTGATATGGCTGTGAAATTACGGCGGCGCAAGTTATATTCAAAGAGAATATTAGGTGGAAGTATAAGAATTTCAACAAGGATGCTGTATTAAAAATTACTCAAAACTTGCTAAAAACTTTGTCCCATGTTAGATAAAGAGAATAAAAGTAGGTTATACCTCCATTCTTCAAGAAATAAGTTAGGTCCTTGTTTGGTAGCCATTATTTATCAAAAATAATGTTTTGTTTTGGAATAGTAGATTGATGGAGAATGTGTGGTTGAAAAATGAGGAAAAGTTATTGATGTGATGGAAAATATTATTTTATTGAAAAATGTGTGGTTGAAAATGAGTAGAAGAATGAGAATGAAAAATTTAATGTGGAACAAACAGGGGCAAAATTTTTAGAGAATGTGTGGTTAAAAAGTAGAGAAAAGTTTTGTATTTACGTGCAGAATATTTTATTATATGAATGTACTGTTAAAAATGAATAAATAGAAAAAAGAATTTTAATTTGAAGGCCATCAAATAAGGGTTAAATCTTAAAGTAAATCGCACGTACATTGAAATTAACGACCAAAAAAATACCGATACCAATACCACCAACTTATTCATCACCACCACCACTAGACCAAACTTGCTATTATATTCATTTTGCTTCCAAATAAGTCAAACATCGAATTCTTCTTCAACCCATAGAGTTGTAGCTTTCGCGTATGAATTTGCTCCCAACAATATGAGAAAACGTATAAACAAAAGTGGAAGAATTATCAATGGATAGAAAAATATATAAATGTGAAATGATTGATTGAGACTAGTTTAGGAATGGATTGGAATTTCTTGAAATCACCGTGAGTGATTTACTCAATCTATTATAAATGGATGTTTTTGGCCCCTAAAATAAGAAATTTCGGTTAAGTTTTGGCCCCTAAAATAAGAAATTTAGGTTATAATTGAGATAACTAGTAGAGTTATTAAAAAAAAAGGTGCATATGCCAAAAATATTGTTAGTTTTGTAATAAATTTAGCCTCTATTTGTCTACCATTAAAGTAGGAAAATGAGTTTTTGAGTACTAAATTTTTGGAAAATGTGCAGTTAAAAAATATAAAAATGTTTTAGGTTACACGCAAAATATTTTATTACGAGAATATGTGATTAAAAATAAGTTTAAAAAAATTAAAAAAATGATAGACAAATAGGGAGTAAAAATTTTCAGAAATAAAGTAGTTGGGTCTAATTACCACATCAAACAATTATAAAAAGTTAACGAAAGAAATACTTATTGGGCTTCATGAATTAAAAAAAATCGTGTATCACAGACAATCTACCTCATAATTTTATTTTGGAAAAATTGCAACTAGGATTCCAAACTTTTCAATTAGTTACAACAGTATGCCCAAGCCTTTTACTTTTATACCTACAGTCCCAAACCTATCATGTTGATTGCATCTAGAGGACAAATAGATGAAATCCGTTCATTTGACGGTTAGTCAATCCAAAAATTCAATTTGACCATATTTTGACTGAAATTAAAATGACCATAGAATAATGTTTTTAAAAATGGATTTTAATTATTCATCTTCTTCACCGCCACCGTTGCAATTTTCCCTTTTGTAAAAGTAAAAAACCCCATGCTCAACCCAAACACCCGTGCCGACAAGTTTAAACCCCACTTTTTTGGGGAAATTTCTGTGGTTCTTTCAATTCTTGTATAAGAGAAAAAAATTCCAATTTTTATGAATTTGTTTCTCCTCCAATCGGGAAGAAATCCAACTCCAACTCCACCATTTTGCTGAGAGCTCTAGCCAAAATCTAAATAGGAAAGCAACCAATAGTTTTATTCATCATTAATTGAAGCATGATTCAAAAATTTGGTAAATGATTTTGCTATTATTACAAATGGAAATAGTGAATGTGGTTTGGTTTTATTATTGATTGGTTATTGGTTAACCCATTTACTTAATGCATCCGTGATTTTGATCATTTCTCTACAAGTGCAATAGAAAATGGGGGCTAACTCGTTGCATAGATTTCAGCGCCACTACTTGGGGTGCGGTGGGGTGCGGATGGGGAGCTTTTGCGAAGAAGGTTAAAATCTTTTTTTATTTATTTATTTTTTAATCATTTTATGGAAAAATATAAAATTATAATTTTACCCTTTTAAATTTTGTCAAAATATGGTCGAATTGAATTTTTTAGATTGAGTAACGGTCAAATGAATAGATTTCATCCATTCATCTTCTAGATGCCGTCAACCTGAAAGGTTTGAAATTGTGGATGTAAAAATAAAATGCTTGAGTATGATCTACAACTAATTAAAAGGTTTGGGGATCTCTACTGCAAATCTTTCCTTTTATTTTTGTGAAATTTGATTTTGAAGTGCTAGATTTCCATTTTACAATAACACTGAAAACAGGTTTAACTGTTGACCGTGTTTTTTATTAGGAGTCACTTCAAAAGGTAAACAATAAATAATGCTTTTTGCTTGCAATCAGTTTTTTCGCCAATATTAGAGTATTTAGTATTTACTCAATAGGTTAAGATAGAGTCTAAAACTATTAATATTCATTAAATAATGATAATAGCATTAGTGCATTTTTGTTTTCCATACATTAGTTAGACTTCCCAATGTACATAGGAGTACTACCGTTGAATCTAAGAATGATGTATTACCAATTTATTTGATGACATATTTCCTTATAAAGAAAGGAAGGAAATGAGTTCACAAAAATAAACATATAATATTGCAAATAGTAATGTGACGAAGAATTGGGATGGAGTAAGAGGGTCAAAAAAACAAATTTTTTTGGCCCAAATTTTCTAACTAATAAGTTAGAAAATGAACCAAAGATGTTTGATAAAGCAATATCAAGTCTAGACGCTCCGTTTTGAAAAGAGCATATGAATTGTGAAATTGTTTATATTATGTAAAATCATACATGAAAATTAGATCTCCCGCTTAGAAACAAGCATTTATCAAGAGAAAATTAAGCACGGATTGATCGATTGATAAATACAAGGCCAAATTGGTAGGCGAAGGCTTAAATAAAAAGAAGATCTTGATTTTTTAACATATACTCACCAGTGATTAGAATCACGTATATTAGAGTATTAATTGCAACTATCGCATTGCATAATTTGAAGATCAATCGGATAGAAGTTAAGACAAATTTCTTAAATGGTAAACTAGAAGAAAACAATCAACATGGAACAATCCAAAAGATACATTGCTCCTAGACAAGATAAACTCGTTAAATCTTTTTGTGTACTAACACAAGCACCAAATAATATTTTTTCGATTAATTATATTATTTAAAAACCTCCCAAAAATTAGAATGTGCAAAGTGTCTTGGCTTCCAGAATCGACATTTAACAAGCGTATCTATCTGAATAGTTGTGTCTAGACGAGTTGTGTCGATTCAGACACAACTTTTAGCAATTATGCTCTTTAGCATGCAACTTTTCAACTTTGATATATAAGTTCCCTCAATTTATGGATTTTGTTCATTCCAAATCTTCTTTAGCAATATAATATTTTCTTCTTCCTTGCACATTTCACCTTTTCCATTTTAGTCCCAAATATTTTAAGTTTGCTTTTGCATATTTTAAGTCCCCTTTCGATTCAGAGAGATGCAAACATTAGTAGATTCATTGTTCATGTAATTTGGAGTTTTACTATTATAAGTCAAGATAGTTGTATCTTGAGAGACGAGGTCAAAGAACCGTCGCATTATCATATTAAGGAGAAAGAGTCAAACTTCTGTTTTGACCATTTCAATTTTTATACATTATTTTTCTTCTATGTTTGTTTTTGGATGTGAACATTGGCGAATTAACTTTTAGAGCATTATAATTTCATTTCTTATTGACGAGTGTGTTTTTGTTCACGAGTTTTATACAATTTTAACTTGATTGTTGGTTCAATCTTATGATTATATAACATTTTTGATATGTTTGTTAGTGTTGCTTTATAGGTTAGTGAGGTGGTGAAATGGTGCTAAAGTGAAGAAACAAGCAAAAAAAATAAGGAAAATAAGCTGATGCTCCAAAATGAAATTCCAATCAACAACACATTGTCCAGGCGTTAGGATCCAAGCGCCTGGGTACTGCAGTTGCCCAGAAGTAGCAGAGATGTAGCGCTTAGGCGCTACACTCATAACGCCTAGTCGTTATTTCCAAGCGCTAAGACGCTGCTCCGCCTGTTTTATGGTTACATTGTTTTGGGCCGCGAAAAGCTCAGAAAGACTCCAAATTTTGGAAAACTGCGTAAGAGAGTAAATAGAATAAATGAGGCACTTTTAGGGAGTTCCACACAGTGAGAAAAAGTAATACAATTAGAGATTGAAGAGCGTAATTCAATGGAGAAAAATATCAAGAAATTCAAGTTTTGAAACATTTGTAGGAAGAGGAAGAAGATCTTGGTGCAAGATTCATTTCTTTTTCTACATCGTTATTCAAAACCTAGTAATGTATTCAATAACAACTTCTTATTTTTCTTCTTCCATCATAATGAGTAGCTAAATTTTATATTATGGCGAACAATGTAAGTTATTTGAGACCCTTTATTTCTTTTATTCAAGATTCTTGTTATTTTATCATACATATGTTGATTTTGTTATGAGTTTAATGCGTTAAATTACTTGATCACTAATTTGATAATTTTATAAATCTTTTACGAATCGAGAGGTGAGTTTGAGATTTAGATCATATAATAAAATTCGGTATACTAAGTTTAACATGTAGAGATATACATATATTGAATATTGCAACCATTATATGAATTCTTAGGACTAATGTTTTGTTTAACTAATGTAGATTCACATAGAGATATAATATTGAATTAATTAAATATGCCCAATTAGAATTTGAGAGGGGTAAATTGTATACAAAAGAAGAATTCGATTGAACACTATATTAGACTCTTGAATCTTGAATTAAGACTTAAATGAGATCAATAGATGAAATTGTTCGGCCTTAATATCCTTCTATTATTTTCAATCAATATTTGTGTGCATTTTAATTAATTTCAAGTGTTTAAACCAAAAATTCACAACATATAATTATTTATTTGCTTTCATCAAATAAGAGTTAAAAAAAATCTAATTAAGTTCTAAAGTATACTCGTCGTAGGATCGATAATCCGGACCAAAATGTCCACTATATTATTTGTTACGATATCGTACACTTGCATTAGAAAAAATGCAACACTCATATTCACTTCATCATTTATATAATACTAAACATTGAAATTCCAAAAATAAAGGAGAAATACTTATGTTATAGGATAAACTTCTTGATCTTTAAATAGAGATAAATAAATGGCAACGCGAACCAAACCCAAAACTGGAAAAACGAGGAAGAAAAATAATGACAAAATAACTTCATCCACCCTAATATGATGTAGTTATTTTATGTGTCATTTATAAAGAATAAATTGTTATAAACTAGAAAGAATAAAAGAATAAAAGAAAGAAACATATAAATTTGTGTGTATTTTATTGAAAATCAAAGTTTCATATTTATAAGGAAGGATTATATGAATATGCTACAGACGTATAAAAGTTATTTATAGGTACTGCTATATTTACAATACTCCACCTCTAATCACTATTTACACAATAACTATCTCATTGAAATATTATGTGGCAAAACATCAATGGAACAAAAATGCCAACAAATAAAAAAATAGTACAAATAATTTGGAGTAATAAAATGCTGCTTTGTTAATATCTAATCAACAAAATTAATAGGACAAAACTCGATCGAAGAAAAAAGAGTACAGCTACTCCTCCTGGTTTCAATTCTTATATCAAACGATTCATGTCTTATATGTCAATATCTTCAATATTGATTTATTGTACGTCAATATCTTCAAGAAAATTAAGTAACACAAAACTCTTGATGACTACAGTAACATGATGATTCAAAAATATCTCTTGTTGATCTCTTAGAGAGTTTCGTACATATAAGAGTTATTATGAGGTTAAATATTTTGTATGTTATGGACATTTATTACACAAAGAATATGTCTCGTTAAAATCTTATTAGGAAAAATTTTGTGGGAAAAATCCTAATGATGGAAAAATAGTACATTATTCTTTTAAATACGACTCAAAAGATGTCTCGTTAAAAATCCTGCTTGGAAAACCCAATGGAACAAAACATTGTCAAAGGAAAAAAGTTACAATGCGTATTTACTTTCCCTCGTAATAATATCACTTGAATCATATGCTTCAAACGTAAAATCCTTCAAGAATAGTATAAGATATGTTAACTATAATCACATTTATTATATACATATCAAATTTCATGTATTGTCAGACTAACAAAATAGAAATTTGTGATTACATCCACCGCATGATATCATATCTATTTATATAAATCTTTGTAAATTTCATAGTGTAAAGAGTCGTACGTTTCATATTACAACTTTAATTTTTCCATTTCCATTTCGCATAAGTATACACATTTAGTTGTTCAGACTATAGATTTGGAATTTTAGATTTCCCTAGTAATTTAATTCTGGTAGGATCTCATCCTTTATTAGGCCAATTATTTATTCAATCGATATGGTTCGACAAATTTATTGTGATTCCTCACTATTCATAATATGATGCAGTAGATCACGTGTTGTCAACAACTTTTTCCTTTTCGATTCTATTTCTCGTACAATAACATAACTTATAAAGATATCTTAATTTTCAACACATCAGTTACTTGAACCTCTTCTAAGGTTTTATAATTTGTTATGTTTAAATACTCATAAAGAGTATATGCCTCCGTAAGGGGATCATCTTTACTAATTGCTCTATTTTTATTTGGAGATTTTTACATTAGAATAGAATGCTATCACGCTTCAAACATACCAAAAATTTATTAAATATAATATTAACTAATTATTTTCTAAGACATTATTTTGAGTTGTAGCATTTAAAGTTGGTGTGTGATATTGTTGATTTTTTTGATCAATAAATGCAGCTAAATGAACTATCTTTCGAGTTTCAGGTTCGAAATATCTTTTGTGAGGAAGTATATAATAATGCATTTGTACACTGTTTTCAAAATTTTAATTCCTCCCTCTAATTTTGAGAAAAGTGTCTAGTCAAATTGACAATCAGCAAACCGTTTTATAAAATATCACCCATCGGGCTTAAGTTATAGTATTAGGGTTCAAACTACTCATTTATTTTCAACATTCTTTACTTTCAATCTCAGTACATTGTGGTTAATCAATTTTACAAATAATGCATTATCAAAATAATTAAATGGAAAAATTAGGCTCCAACCATAAGCCAATTATAACGGAAGAACTATGATGTTGACATGATACATAATAGCATTCCTTAAATAGAAATGGAAAGTATTTTGTTCTCAATTAAATTAATATGAGGGGTTTAACAAGTAAGAGTGTTAAACCATTTATCAACTTTTCAACTAATACTTATTAAAATTTGAGATTTACGACCACTAGTATTAAGAAGACACACGGTCTTGATTTTATATAATTTGAAAATTATGCTCACAATTTAAAATTTGAGCAGTAACTTCGAACATTTCAGGTTGTGAACACCACGTAATCATCTACAAATAATATTTAGATGATCAACATGGAGGATGATTGAGTCTCATTTATCGTCCTAATTAATCTTAATAAATATAGGGAATTCATTCCTTATTTTAGCTAGTTGTGCTTGTTAAGCCCTAATTAGAATTGACAATTTCTAAATTTGTAATTGGCAATTTCTTTAGTCAAAATCAAGTCCTAGTTAAATTATATTACTAGTTTATCGAGTTGTAATTAAAGTCAAAAAATGAGTTGTTGAGTCCTAATTAAAGTCCAAAGATTTGGGGTTGGTAGTATGGTTTTTGAAAGAGTCTAAGAAGATCACATATAATCAAGGAAATGAAATTAGAAGTCTAAAGAGTGTTAAAAAAAAAAACTACACAAGTTATGCTCCAAATTCTTATTCACAACTTTCAACACATTTTTTATGTAGAAAACATTGGAATTTGGACAAGGATATTTCTACAAGGATTTTAGCCCTTTGAGTGAGCTTTTCAACATATTTTAAATCACCTCAATATGATATCGGGGGAGAAATGTATGATAAAAAATACCGACCACTGCTCACTATCGCTGGCTTGGTGCTTGAGCGAAGGGTCGACGTCCAGGATTCTATTTTTCAAACATTTGTTCTTTCAATCATTTTCATTCCAAACACTTTTATCTATATATATCCTACCGAATGTCCAAAAGTAGGTTGAATCATATTTATGCTATAGAAATCATTCATTTGAAGATTGATTCCAAGGTTCAACCACCACATATTACTTAATCCATAAATTCTTCTAAATCATATTTTATCGATCAATCCATATTATTTTATATAAAACCACAGATCAAAACACATACCATATTATGTGAGTCATAATTTAATCCAAATCATATTTTGTTGATTCAGCCATATTCTTTCATATAAAACCACAGATCAAAACACACAAGATATATTGATCAAACATCAAACCACCTTATTCATAGGAGATAAATCGATACCAGGGATCGAGAGCTGTTGCAGAAGTACAAATTTAGAAGGACTAAAGTGGGGTACCAGGAGTCGAGATTTGGCATCAAGAGCAAGTAGTCCAGGAGGGCTAAGGTATAAACTAGGAGTCGAGATTTTTTTTTAAGGAACGCACCTCCAGTATGATCAAGGGAGACTGTAGGAATTGAGGTCAGAAATTCTACGGGTAGATGGGTCTGGATCATGCTGTAAGTTTGCTTTGATATATAGTGGTATTCAAACTTAGGACAAATTGACTTGTTTGATTTAATCATGTAGAAACAATTAAAAATTGTCTTGTCGCTTTTAATTGTGTTTCACACGTGGATCTAAATGAATTCGGTAATTTAAAACTTTCAAGTCGTATCAGAACCTAATAGTGATCATTGACCCAAAATTTTGTCTAGATGAGTCAATCACATTCTGATGTAGGATCTGAGGATAGTAGGGATATCTATAAGGCATTTGACGAATTGTTTGAGGAGTGCCTTAAGTTGAGAAAGGTGAATAGCTCTTCCTTTGAGAAATTGCATATACTTGAATTAGAAAAAAAGGAGTTTAGAGGTCAAACATAAGGAATTGATTAGTGGATTAAATAAATTAAGAATTGAGAAAGAGTTATTAGAAATTAAGTTTAAATCTCTTACATTTGATCTTGAAAAATCGAATGCCCAACTTCAATTCTTCTCTAGTGGATCTGAAAAGATTGATGAAACAAATTCTCAGACTATTTCTTCTTCGAAAAATAAGTTTGTACTTGTCTAAAGCCTAAGGCTCAAAACTTGAAACCTAGAGTTGCTTCTAGGTTTATTTCTACTTGTCACCATTGCAGTAAGGTAGGACATATAAGACCTAAGTGTCACAAGCACTTGAATAGGAACACGGCCAATAATATAGGTGTTTGAGGACTGAGATCATATGTACAACATAAGTTTCCTCCACCAAAGCTAGAATTTAGAATTGTTCCTAAATTCATTCCCAAGTGTCACAATTGTGGTGAGTTTGGACACATAAGACCTAGGTTGAAAGCCTAAGAATAGCTAACCAAGAGGAGGGTAAATTGGTTTTCAAATGTTTTTCTATAACAATTCAACAAATATACATAAATATAAAGATAACTAAGCACAAGTAATTTGAGCGATACAAAGACGGTAAGTAAAAGGGAATAGAATGCAAACGATGTAGTTATGGAGGTTCAATCCCAAACACGATCTACGTCCCTCGTTACCAAGCTCTCTGTCACGAACAAGACTTTTTTCACTATATTGATTGATTTATGGTGCAATCCAACTCTTTACAAAGCTTTATGTGACATACAAATAAAGAGCACCGATCCTTTTAAATTTATAAATGAAATTTTCCGGGACCTCAACATGACCCAGAATTAAAATAAATTTATAAATGAAATTTTCTCTTCTTAATGAAAGATAAATTCCAAGTTGAGTACAAGAAGAGAGGTAAGCTAACACTTCAATAGATAACAATGAATAAAGTTCAAGAGTTAGATTTAAAAAACTTTGATGAATGAAATGATTTTCAAAGTTGAGATTAATCAAAAGTTTTTCAAAAAAAAAATGATTTGATAATAATAAATAAGATGAGAAATCAATGCAATTTTAGCTCAAAAGAATCTGAATTGAATGCTCTAAAGTTGTTATAATAAATTACAAGTGAGTTGATATTTATAGAAGTGAAAAAATGCTAAATTTTCTGTCAAACCAGATGAATAGTTCGATCGATCTCCAATTTCCGGATGACCAATATAACTGTTTGTATAGGAAAAATCAGAAACCAGAACGGTCAAATTTTGAACCGTTGGAGAAGTCCGGTCGACCGCCATTATGGCCGATCGACCATCCCAGCAGTTTGCCGTCCTTGTTTTGACTCCGTTTGTTCTACTTTGAGGGTTTTGAAAAGTATGGTCTTTCGGAAAGCATTTTTTACTAACTTTTCAAGGAAAAAAAAATATATTTTACAAGTCCAAAAGTTATTTTTAAAAGTCATTTTTCACTTGATCAAATCATTGTATTCGAATCGCTTTTTTTTATTGTACCAAGTTATTTTTAATGCATGGAACGATTTTAAGCTATTGCCATTCATGCCATATATCAAGGTGTTAGTACCTTCACATTCTTAGCTAAGAAAACAAGTATTTGATCTTGTTCTGAAGTTTGGCTTTTAATTTCTTGAATGTGACTTCGATCTTGACTTTCTTCAAGAGTCTGATTTGTGATGATAGCTTTTGATCTTTTGATGACTGTTGATCAATTTTCCTTTATACGCGTTGAAAGACTATAATCACTTGAATTCAACTTGTTAGTAAATAAGACCAACTTGTTTGTTATAATCAAAACTTTGAGGTTTCAGATTAACCATATGTCAACAATTTTCCACTTTTTGATTATGACAAATAAGATGCTTTGCAAGATAATATTGAACAAATGGTAAGGAATTTAAATTTTAAATTTTGCATGTGATCCATATATTCCCCCTATCTTTTGCAAACCAATAATTGAATGCTTTAAAAAATATGTTTATGAAGGCAAAAATGTTCGATTATTATCTCAAGTATATCATCATCATCAAACATATCATTATCATATTGCATATGATCATATCATATTTTTAATCTTTTATCATAAGCATTAAAAAAAAAAAAGACACAAGATACTGCATAGATAGGTTAGAACATAAGCTAACGAAAAGTAATAATACAAAGAAGATAGATCAACACAAGGCCTAAAGAACATATGCATAAAATGTATCTAAGAATCCGGAAGAAGCGGTTGTGGAAAGAGTGCATCAAACCGAGCATAAAAGACATTTTGTTGAGCTTGTATTGCTCTTGTTGAACATGCAAACAGTGAAGCATCCCGCCAAGTCCGTCGACGGAGGATGTGAGGGAATCGATATGACCTTTGAGGAGATTATAGTGATTCTCAGTAAAAGTAAAGCCTCCGGAAGGTGGTGGAGCACTCGATCCCGGGATGTCATGAGGAAGACTAGGAGCCTGTGGTACGTCGTCCTCACGATCATCTCCAACTTTGTCTTCAACTTCTTTGAGAGGTAAAGTCAAAGGTCCAGAGTCCTGATCAAATCCCTTAGTATGGGCCACCCATTGCCGATGTTCCTTGACAATTTTCATATGCTTAAGAGTGTAAATATTGATAGTGTCGGTAGGACGGAATGAGTCTGAGACCTCACCATTTAGAGGGATTTAAAAATGTTTAAAAATCTTAGTGAGGAACATACTGTAAGGTAAAGCCTTGATGTAATTAGTAGAAAATCCTATTTTCGTCCGACTAAAAAGGAATTAAGATGGAATAGGTCAAAGTAAGTAACTTTATCAAGATAACATTTCATAGGGTGGATAATGTGGGCAATGATAATGTGTAAGAGTTTACAAGGTAAGGTAAGTTGGTTTGAACTGAGTTTTATCGGATGTTCAAAGTCTTTTCTGGTTACTCTCCAACATGCAATGATAGGATTGTAATTGTCACACCGTGGGTGAGCCATATGACAAAAATCTTGGTTCGTACATTCTTCTATCTCAAGAAGAGAACGTATAAGAGTTTTAGTTATCGTAAAATGTTTCCCTCTTAGAAAACAAGAAATGCAACCCGTACGGGGAAGTATATACCATGTTTTTGTAAAAATCTCTCATGAGCTTAGGATATAAGTATTCTTCTATAGATGCAATAGAGACCCAACCCATACCTAAGAAAAATTCTTCAATATGAAATTCAAGTGCTTGAAGAGTAAAAATTGCAAAATCTACAGTTTTACCTATAAGGATAGGTGATTTATCAAAGTGGGTTTCTGACACCTCGGGCACGTCCTCCGATGAAGTAGAATTTGGTATCCTCTCCCTCCTTGGTTTCTTACTCAGAATTTTGACCCGTGACATGATGAAGAATGGAAGAATTTTGCTAACAAGGCAGTCGACCGAAATAGTGAGAAAAACAAACTTGTAGTGGAAGAAAAAATGGGGATTTTAAGATTTTGGAGGAGAAGAAATGATGGATTTTTGAAGTCTTGAGGAGATCTAGAAGATTAATTGAAGATTTGGTGAGATTGAAGGTGGATCTATGGAGGGGAAGAGAAAAAATGAGATAGGAGTGAAAAATGAGAAAAAAGGAGACGGGAGGGTTTAAAAACCCTACAGTCCGGTCGACCGTCAGGCTGGTCTGGTAGACCTGACATCCCCCTATTTTTTCTATGGTTTTCCGGTCGACCCGACGTCTTCCGTTTTTCTAAATGATATAACATTCTAAGGTACATATAAATACGATGTATGTGAACTAAGGTAAAAACATGTAAGGGAAAGTTATTTTAATCATGTACTTCAAATTCATTAGTAATGCCTAAACTTCTTGTAATGAGAGTAAAATGACCGCGTGCAAGAGGTTTGGTAAAGATGTCGGCCAATTGGTTTTCGCGTCAATAAATTCTAGAGTGATGTCGCCCTTTTGAACATTATCTCTAAGAAAATGATGTCTAATTTTTTCAATATACTTAGTTCGAGAGTGTAAGACGGGATTTTTGGACAAGTTGATGGCACTAGTGTTATCGTACAATAGGAACATGATCGTAAGATAAGTGATAATCATTAAGATAGCACTTGTGTACAACAACGTGCGGTCGAGATATATTCGGGTTTAGTTGTAGATAATGTCACGGAGTTTTGTTTCTTAATGAATCATGATACAAGTGCAAAACTTTGAAAGTGACATTCTCCGCTAGTGCTTTTTTGATCAATTTGACATCAGCCAAATCAGCATCTGAATAACTAAGTAGGTTAATGTGAGTTCTTTTAGGATACCAAAGTCCTAAGGTTCGAGTCCCACTATGATATCTAAATATTCTTTTCACGGCTTTAAGATGAAATTCCTTAGGATTAGATTGAAATCTAGCACATAAACATACACTAAACATAATATCCAGTCTACTAGCAGTTAAATAAAGAAGGGATCCGATCATACCTTGATATTTAGTGATGTCAACGGGAGTGCCTTGATCATCTTTGTCAAGCTTTACCTATGTGCTCATCGGAGTGTTCATAGGCTTTAGGTCATCCATTTTGAACTTCTTTAACATGTCTAATATGTACTTATTTTGACTTATGGATATTCCATCACATGTTTGTTTAATTTGAAGTCCAAGAAAGAATTTAAGTTCTCCCATCATACTCATTTCAAATTTCATACTCATGTTTTTTGAAAATTCTTCACAAAGACAAATATTAGTTGCACAAAAAATAATGTCATCCACCGTTTGAGAGTAAAAATTTGCTCAATCATTCATACCAAACTCTGGGTGCTTATTTTAGACTGTAAAGAGCTATTCTAAGTTTAAAAACATGGTTCGGATACTTATAATCTTTAAAATCGGGAGGTTGCTCAACAAAAACTTCTTCTTGAGTAAAACCATTTAGAAAGGCACTTTTAACATCCATTTAATAAAGAGTAAAATTTTTATGGCAAGCAAAAGTAAGAAGCAAGCGAATGAATTCTAATCTAGCAACCAGTGAAAAGGTTTCCTCATAATCGATACATTTTTCTTGATTGTAACCTTAGGCCATCAATCTAGCCTTGTTACGCACAATTATTCTATTTTCATCCAGTTTATTTCTAAACCCATTTTGTACTAATTACGATTTGATCATTTGGTCTAACAACTAAATAACAGACATGATTTCTTTCAAATTGATTTAGTTCTTCTTGAATTGCTAGTATCCAAAATTCATCAAACCCAGTTTCTTTAAAATTTTTAGGTTCAATTTGCGAAATGAATGCACAACTACCAAGATGATTTCTAAGAGAGGTTCTAGTGGTAATACCTTTGAATGGATCGCCTATTATTAATTCCTTTGAATGAGATGGAAAAAATTTCCATTCCTATGGTAGTGGGGGATAGCTTTGAGCCTCTGTTGATTTTTCTTCACTTTCTTGAACATTTGGCTCCTTCATTTGTTCTTCGTTAGGCATTCCCTTGTTTTGGTATTGAATGTTCATTTGTTCAGATGGAGCTTCCAAAACTACATCATCATCAGTACCTTTCTCACGATCAATTGAGTTAGTCTCATCAAATGTGACATCCATGGATTTTTCAACGACTAGAGTTCTTT
This sequence comes from Fraxinus cuspidata, assembly GCA_903798385.1. Classification (NCBI taxonomy): domain Eukaryota; kingdom Viridiplantae; phylum Streptophyta; class Magnoliopsida; order Lamiales; family Oleaceae; genus Fraxinus; species Fraxinus cuspidata. The sequence goes on along the minus strand of CAIGRP010062711.1, from coordinate 11,706 downwards.
TGTTAAATACTCTACCAGCTTTTCTAGTCGATGAATATTCTAGAAAAATATCAATATCAAATTCTGAATCGAACTTTCCCGAATTATCTTTTGTATTCAAAATAAAACATTTGTAACCGAAAACTTTAAGTAACTAATATTGGGAATTCTATTAATCCAAAACTCGTAAAGAGTTTTAGTTTTCTTATGACTAACCAAAACTCTATTTACAATGTAGCAAGCAGTATTAACAGCTTCGGCCCAAAAGTATTTTAGTAAATTATTTTCGTTAAGTATGGTTCTAGCCATCTTTTGCAATGTACGATTTTTCCTTTCTACTACACCATTTTGTTGAGGTTATCTACTAATAACATTTTTTCAATTTTAGGAGAGGAATGATTACCGATATCTCCAAATCCGATAATTTTTCCTTTCGCGTTATCTCCGAATGTCACATGACCTCCATCATTTTCTTTGAAGTTTGATAGTAGTATTCTATCTCCGGTCATGTGTTTTGAGAATCCACTATCCAAGAACCACTTACTCTTCATCTTCCTTGATACCTATAAAACATAATTAATTCTTGATCTTTGGTACCCATACAAGTTTGGGTCCTAGATAGTTAATTTTAGTAGATTCTCGAATCCATTTGTTCTTTCTTTCAAAGTATAGCTTCTTCTGGGTTAGACAATTATAAGAAATGTGCCATTCCTTGTTGCAAAAGCTACATGTAACCTTTGAACAGAAAGTATTTGAAGTTTCAAAAAATAAATTTTTTGAAGATTTTTGTTTCAAACATGATTTGTACCCAAGTCCTCCCTTATCATAAACAAATTTTTGATCACCATTCATTAAGTTAAAATTCTTTTTCCCTCGAGTAAATTTATAAATAACTTTTGTCAAATCCTCGATTTGTTTTCTTTTAGAGAAGCATTTTCATTTATCAATGAATCATAATTAACACTTTCCTTTTGATTTTCTGAAATTTTCTTTATTTTATTTTTCAACTAAGTATTTTCTTTTTAAAGAGTAGAGTGAGTTAAGGCAAGCTTTTTAAATTCTTCAAGCATTTCATTATAGAAAGTAGATAATTCTTCATATGAATATTTTTCGGTAGATAATACCTCATCATTGATCGCCATGAAGCACATGTTGGCTATTTCTTCCTATCGTTTCCATCATCATCGTCGTCGTCGTCGTCATCATTATCATCATTGTTTTTATCCCACATAGCTTGAAGTGCCTTCTTCTTGATGTTCTTTTTTTAGTTTGGGCACTTGGTTCTCTTGTGACCGGGTTTCTCACAATCATAGCAAATGATTTTCTTGCCTCTTTTTTCACTCTTTTCTTCTTTCTTTTGAAATCTCGATTGTTTCGAAAGTCTTTCCATTTTTTGACAAGAAGGACCAAGTCATCGAGCTCTTTATCGCTCATGTTGCTACTTGTTGTTCCTTCATCAAGTGCCGATTTTAGAGAAATTTTGCGCTTAATAGCCTCCTTTGATTCCTCTTTGCTCTTCTTCATCTTCTCTTTGATTTCGGCATTGTTAAGTTTGTAGGTCATCAATGTTCTGTAGAGTTCTTCCAAAGGATATGTATTCACATCCTTGGTGTTCTCTATCAACATCCTTAAAGGACTACATTCCTTCGAGAGCGACCTAAGCATTTTGCTCACAAGTCCACTGTTAGTAAATTTATGATCGAATTCTTTTAAACCATTTACAATTTTGGCAAAATGCGTAATCATATCAACGATAGATTCATCTTGTTTTATAAAGAAATTTTCAAATTTCTTGACTAACATATTAATTTTTATTTATTTAACTTTACTAGTACCAACATGAGTAACTTCAAGTGCATTACAAATATCTATGCGGATTCACAAGTACTAATGCGGTTAAATTCATTTTTATCTAATGTACAATAGAGTAAATTCTTAACTTTGGCATTTAAGGATAATTTTCTTTTGTCTTCTTCATCGTACTCTTCTCTAGGTTTGGGGATAGTTTGATCGGGTTAACCGTCTATCTTAATGGTCTTGGTAGGCTTATAAGGACCATACTCAACAACTTCCCAAATATTGTAAATTTAATGTAAATCATCATCCTAGCCTTCCAAAAATTATAGTGTGTGTAATTAAAGAAGGGAGGTCTATTTGTGGAATGCCCCTCATGATTTTGAAACAATGGGTTAGTCATTACTCAAGATTGTGAAATCTTTGAAAATGAGTACCTCGCTCTAATGCCAATTGAAAGCCCAAGAATAGCTAACCAAGAAATGGGAGGTTGAATTGGTTTTCAATTTATAAATTCAAGTCTTAAAAAATAATATACTAGCAAATATAACAATTTAACAAATATACACAAATGCAAATATAACAATCATGAATAACAAAGACGGTAAGTAAAAGGGAAGATAATGCAAACTATGTAGTTATGGAGGTTCGACCCTAAACACGATCCACATCCCCGTTACCAAATTTTTCGTCACGAGTAAGGCTTTTTTCACTATATTGATTTACTTATAGTGCAATTCAACCCTTTACAAAGCTTTCGGTGACTTAAAAACAAGCAGGACCGATCCTTTTACAACATTGAACTTTTCGGGACCTCAACACGACCTATAATTCAAATAAATTTACAAATGAAATCTTCTCTTCTTAATGAATGATAAATTCAAAGTTGAGTACAAGAAGAGAAGTACGCTAAAACTTAATAGATAGCAATGAATAAAACTCAAGAGTTAGATTTAAGAAAATTTGATGAATGAAATGGTTTTCAAAGTTGAGATCAATCAAAAGTTTTTTAAAACAAAAATGAGTTGATAATAATAAATAAGATGAGAAATCAATGCAATTTTAGCTCAAAAGAATTTTAATTGAATATTTTAAAGTTGTTATAATAAATGATAAGTGAGTTGGTATTTATAAACGTGAAAAAATCACAATTTTCTGTCAAACCAGATGACCAATCCGGTCGATCGTCAATTTTCAGACGACCAATATAACCATTTGTATAGGAAAAATTAAAAGTCGGAATGGTCAAATTTTGGACTGTTAAAGAACCCCGGTCGACCACCACGCCGGCCAGTCGACCGCCCCAACAGTTTGGCGGTCCTCGTTTTGACGTCGTTCGTTCTGCTTTGAGGGTTTTGAAAAGTATGGTCTTTTGAAGAGTATTTTCACTCACTCTTCAAGAAAAAAATATTTTAAAAGTCCAAAAGTTATTTTTAAAATTCATTTTTCACTTGATCAAATTATCGTATTCGAATCGCTTTTTTTTTATTGCACCAATTTGTTTTTAATGCATGGAGCGGTTTTGAGCTATTGTCATTCATGCCATTTATCAAGGTGTTAGTACCTCACATTCTTAGCTAATAAAATAAGTATTTGATCTTGCTCCGAAGTTTGGCTCTTAATTTTTTGAATGTGGCTTTGATCTTGACTTTCTTCAAGAGTCCGATTTGTGATTATATCTTTTGATCTTTTGACGACCATTGATCAATTTTTCTTTGTACGAGTTGAAAAACTATAATAACTTGAATTCAACTCATTAGTAAATAAGACCAACTTTTTGTTTGTTATAATCAAAACTTCGAAGTTTCAAATTAACCACCAAGTTTAGAAAATAAATAGAAGTCATAATATATCTAGCCAGGTTGACTTCCTTACTAATCAGGTTAGTCACTTGATCTAGCTAATGACACGATTGACTAGAATTAACTCTGCTTCTTGGAAAGTCTGGGTGAAGAAGAGTGATATGCGAGATTATGAATTTGATCGTGGTGCTTTTGATAATAAGAGCATTTATGTGCCTCATTGAGTAGGTAGTTTGGTGCATGGATCTAAATTATATATAGTATCTTCATATTCATGCATGCACTCTAAGCTCTTTATTTGTTTGTTTTGCATTTTATTTATTATTTTAAAAAAATTGAAAAAGGAAAAGATTTTCTATATTTTTTGGACATGTTATTTTGCTATCAAGTACTAGTTAGGTTCATAATGGATAAATTAAATTTTCATTACTTTGTTTAGAACTTGTTTGGAGTACTTAGTATATGTTATAACATGAATCTTATGCAACACACACATTAGACTCTTGTGAGCGAGTTTTGACCGCGTGTTTGAAATTTGGAATGTCGATTATCTGTGTGGTGAATTGACTTTAAATATAGAATGACCTTTAAACTAGTTGACATAAACTCTTGTATATTCTCCTTAAAAGAAAGATTACAATTAAGTTTCAAAGGAAAATTTTTGAATTACATAAAATGTTGTGAGACAATATTATACTTTTTTTCGTAGTCTATATGACTTGAGTGATTAAGTCTGAATAATATCTTAATACCTGGTGTCCTATAAGTCATCTAATTTGGAGTCATTGATCTAAAACTCATTACATGGATCATGTAGAAAGTTTCATAAAGAAAAGTCTGCACGAAAGATTTGAAAACTAAAAGAAAAATATACATATATATGTGCTCATAGATAGGGGAGAAAGTAAAAAATTTATACAATTAATTATGAGCTCTTTAATTTATAAATTTTCTAGTAATAGTGGGTTTGACTTCATATTTTGAAGAATATATTCATTCACTAGTGATTCATTGCACGTCATTTCTCATTGATTTAAGGTTTTTTGAGACTTGTTTACACATGGATGACTTATACAATTTACTCCATCAAGGTTTAAAATAAGTTATGTGAGAAAATTTTACTTGCTTATGAACTATGCATGTATAAGTAAGCAAACAACTGTTTATGATGATAAAGTTGAAAATCTATGAAAAAAAAAATTGTTGGTCTCTAAATTAAAATGTTTTTATTCTTACATTACATGTGTTTTACATAATTTTTGTATCATTATACATGCGCATATTTTTTTACTCGTTCATCTCTATGTTTTACATGATTATTACTTGTCTTTCCTTAGTTATTCGTGAGAAAAAAAAAATGGCGATGAATGTGTATTTATTTCAAGGAGATGATTGTTAAGGGGAAAATTTTAAATTTTTTGATTGATAGATNACTATCGATATAGTTTTGTATTTTGTCTATATTGATATAAAATTATATAGTTTATTTTTAAATTTATAGTTCACATAATATTGCATGTTTCGGTGTTACATGTGTTTTATTTAATTTGGATATATGATTTTTGTATAGTTTCCTCTTATTTTTCTCGTGTATTGTGGTTTCCATATATTTCAGGAAATATGTTGACAAAGTATTAAATAAAATTCTGGAAAGTTTATATATGAATAATTTTGGACTTTTTGACTTTGAAATAAATGATTTTGACACGGAATACCAAATGGGAGATTGTTAAGTCCAAATTATAATTGTCAATTTCTAAATTAGTAATTGACAATTTCCTTTTTCAAAATTAAGTTTTAGTTGAATTATATTAGGAGTTTCGATTTGTAATCAAATTTAAAATATGAGTTATTGAGTCCTAATTAAAGTCAAAAGAGTTGGGGTTGGTAGTATAGTTCTTGAAAGAGTCCAAAATATATAAGAAGATCACATACGATCAAGAGAACGCAATTAGAAGTCTAAAGAGTATCAAATGGCCGTACAAGAAAACATTGAAATTTGGAAATTGCAATGCATTGTTCACATAGAAAACATTGAAATTTGGACAAGGCTATTTTTAGAATGAATGTATCCCTTTGAGTGAACTTTCCAAATCATTTTGAATCATATCAATCGGCTATTGGGAGAAAAATATATGATTAAAAGACCGACCACTGCTTAACTGCTGCTCGCCTGTCGCTTGCTTGATGTTCGAGCGAATGGCCGATGTCCAGAATTTTATTTTGCTTCAAATACTTGGTTCTTCAATCATATTCATCCAAAACACTTTTCCCCATATATATCCTACCATATGAACGTCTAAAAGTTTGTTGAATCATATTTATTCTATATAGATCATTCATTTGAAGAACCAAAAACAATAATTGATTTCAAGATTCAACCACTAAATATTACTTGATTCATAAATTCTTCCAAAATATATTTTATTGATCATACCATATTATTTCATATAAAATCACAAATCAAAACACACAAGATCTATTGATCAAACACCAAACTACCTAATCCACCGAAGATAAATCGATACCAGGATCGAGAACTGTTGCAGAAGCATGAATTCAAGAGGACTAAAGTGATGTACCGAGAGTCAGGATCTGGCGTTAAAAGCACGAAGTCTAGGAAGGCTAAGGTATATACCAAAAGTCGGGATTTATTTTGAAAAAGCGCAACTCAAGTAGGATCAAGGGAGACTGCAGAAATTAAGTTCAAAAGTTCTACGAGATAGACATGTCTGGAACGTATTGTAAGTTTGCTTCGATTTATAGTGGATTACTGTCTGTCAAAGTGCCCGGAGGTTTTACCTTGTTGCGGTTTCTCCGTTACCATCTTTGATGTTCTTTATTGGTTTAATTATTGATTGTGGTGTTCAAATTTAGGGCAAATTGACTTGTTTGATTTAATAATATAGAAACAATTAAAAATTGACTTGTTGCTTTTAATTATGTAATTACGCACGTGGATCTAAATAAATTCGGTAATTTAAAACTTTCAATGTTTAATGATCAATTGTCGATAAAGAGAACAAATAATATATATGAATTTATTGGTTTTAAGAGTATTTTCATTCTTCGTTAAATATCCATTTGAATTTTTTATTTTATATAATTATTGATCTAGTGCTGGTCCCATTGGCCATGCCAAACAATAAAATCAAATTGAACTTTTGGTTCAATATAGTGTTCGTTTCAATTGTACCACACATTTTAGAAACGTAGCACATTTCTCTTTAATTTAGTATAAAATAAATTACTATCAATCGTAAATTTTATTCTCCTTCATAACGTAGTTTTGAATCTTCTATAATATTAAAATAATATTCTTATGAAATATTGATACATACTTAGTTATGATTATTCATAGGTAATAAAATAATATTCTTCAGGATTATTGATACATATAAATTAATCATAATATTCTTCTAAAATATTAATATGTATAAGTGTGTGCTTCATCAGGAATACAATACATTATCCTTCAAGAATACCAATATGTATTATTATTTTTTCTTTTGGAGCAATATATCAATATTCTTTTGGAATATTTATATCATAATGACATGCTCTTCAAGTACAAATAATATTCTTTCTGGAACTTTTATATAAGGTGGGTTGTGTTTCTATTGGAACATCAACATCAAATTTATTTAGTATAAATATAATCTCTAGTTGTGGTTCTTTAGGAGCACATTTTAAACTACAATATTCAACCGATATAATATATAATAGAAATAGAAATAGTTTTAAAGAATATACTTACTTGAATTTGAAAGTATTAGAAAGATTTGAATAGTAGATAAATCTCATATTCGTCAAAAATAAATTTTTTAAAATAATTTATAGTACTAAAAAATTTACTACTATTCACGTAGTTATTTCTCACAAATAAATCGTTGGATTTTGATAGAAATAGTTGAATTTGAAACAAAATGAGTTATGAATGTCCCCCGTCCAAATTTCATCATGATCGGACCACAACATGCAAAGATTTCAATATTTTATCACAGCGGTGCAAGCTATCCATATTCTGCAGTTTTTTGCACATTTTGAAATAATAATACAATTCTCCATAGTATATAGAGTCACTATATGATCAATAAACTTCATGTTCGTGATAAAGTTTATTCAATCATTTGTATGAATGTGTAGTACATGTCAGAAGGGAGTGTCAATAATGTTTCTTTTATCTACTTCTGGCTAGATATAAAAGAAATACAAAAATATACTATATTATTTTCATGTATCGTCTCAATATGTTATTCATTGCGGTGAATATTTTAAAACGAAGTAAATTTCTTCTAAATTTGCTAGAATAAAGTACATCGTTAACATATAATTTTATATTATTTGATAAAATTATACATGCTCTTTTGAAGCTTTTAACAATAATTGATGCACCTGATATCATTATTAACATTATTTTCTGCTAATATTAAGTGACAAAAAACTTTTTTGTCTTGAAAAATAGTATGAACATTAATTTGCACTATCAACTAAAAAGATATCTTAAGAATTCATATTGAATTTTGTGATGTTTGCCATTAGAATAATTTCATAATAAAATAAAATACAATTAATTTTGAATAATATGATTAAACATTGTGTAATTATATAATAATCAATTAAGTGTTCAAACTAATCAATGTCGACATGACATTAGCTATATATTTTCATTCATGGATAAATACTAATTCAAAATGATAAATTCTTTGAAATATGTGCTACTCCGAGAGCACATTGCATTTTGTTATTGTTTCTTTAAAAGCAATATTTAATTATTTAACATCGATTTGCAAAGACTCTAACCCTTAATTCTTAGATTGGTGTTTGAGCCCCATTTTTGTGTTAAAAAAAAAAAAATTGTAATAATTATTGTTTGGAAAATGTGTGGTTAAAATTAAAGAAAAATTCTAATTGTACGTTTAAAACTATTTTATTGAAAGAATGTATGATAGAAAATGAGTTTAAGAAAAATTTATAGAAAATGAAGATCACACCCGTATGGCCCCCATTAAATTATAATTAATTTTTTTCTTATTAACTACACATTCACCAATAAAATAATATTACAGGTAAATTTTTTTTTAAAATTCCTTTCTTCTAAACCACACAATCTTCAAAAATTACTATTCCTTTTATTATAATGTGGAATAATGGAGCCAAACGAGCGTTTAATCTACCTCGTATAAACCTTTAAATTTTAATACATTCATAATCCATAATAGACCACATTTTGAGCCTCGTTTTTTTTAGAGGAAATGTGTTTTAAAATAGTGATTTTTTGAAATATATGATTAAAAAATAGATTTTTTTTTGAATTTATGTGTAAAATTATTTTTTTCAATAACGTGTGATTGAGAACAAGCAACCGTTTGACTTTCTTTATTTCAAAGCTTTCTATTTTTTATACACATTTTAACTATATATTCATACAATAAAATATTGTGTACGTACATCTAATTTTATTTTTCCACACATTCTTCAAAAAATAACTATTCAAAATATGATTTTCCCCTTATTTATCTTTATATGAAACAGGGGCTCAGTTTTGAAAAAATGAGCTGCAGTAAAAATGGGCTGAAACGGGCTAGGTGTCTTTATTGATCTCAATTTTCCCGCCGAGTGCACCGCTACTACACATGAGCAGAGGCAGCCGAGAGGTAGAACGGAGGCTCCTCCGCCTCCTCCACGGCCGTGAAACTCGCACCCACCTTACTGAAATTCATGGTCATCTTCTTCGTCAACAGCTCCATCACTCCAACCAGCTCCTCTCCCACTTCATCTCCATATGTAGCTCCCTCAACAAAATGCCTTACGCCCAACGTATATTCTTGCAGTCTGCCAACCCTAACATCTTCCTCTTTAACTCCATGATAAAGGGCTATTCCCTTTGTGGGCCCTCCGAAAACTCGTTTTCAATGTTTTCCGTCATGAAAAAGCGTGGGATTTGGCCAGATGAATTCACCTTTGCACCTTTGCTCAAGGCGTGCGCCAATATCGGAGATTTAAAATTGGGTCGTGGGGTACATAAAGAAGTTCTGGTGCTTGGATTTGCGAGATTTGGATCGATTAGGATTGGGATTGTGGAGTTGTATGTGAACTGTGAGAGAATAGAAGAGGCCAAAATGGTGTTCGACAAAATGTCGCATAGGGATGTGATTGTTTGGAATTTGATGATTCGTGGGTATTACAAAAGTGGGAATGTGGAAATGGGGTTGCGTTTGTTTAGGCAAATGAGTGAGAGGAGTATTGTTTCTTGGAATACGATGATTTCATGTCTGGCGCAGAGTGGGAGGGATATCGAAGCTTTGGAGCTTTTTCGTGAAATGTTGTACGAGGGGTTTGAGCCTGATGAGTCCACAGTTGTGACGATGTTGCCAGTGTGTGCACATTTGGGTGAAATTAACGTTGGGAGGTGGGTTCATTCTTATGTTGAGTTGAGTGGCCTCTATACTGATTTTGTTTCTGTGGGCAATGCACTAGTTGATCTTTACTGCAAGTGTGCGGAATTGGAGAAAGCTTTTGAGGTGTTCAAGGATATGCCTAGGAAAAATGTGGTTTCTTGGAATGCAATGATCTCGGGATTGGCTTTCAATGGAAAAGGTGAACTTGGGGTAGAAATGTTTGAGGAGATGACGAATCATGAAGGTACAAGCCCTAATGATGCAACTTTCGTAACTGTTTTAGCATGCTGTGTCCATGCAGGTTTGGTGGAAAGAGGCCGAGATTTCTTTGCTTCAATGGTAAAAAATTATCATATAAAACCCAAACTGGAGCACTATGGATGCATGGTCGATCTTCTTAGCCGTTGTGGTTGTGTGAAGGAGGCTTATGATTTGATACAGATCATGCCTGTGAAACCAAATGCTGCCATATGGGGTGCATTGCTTAGTGCTTGTCGCACTTACGGCGACATGGAGCTTGTAGAGCATGCAGTTAAGGAGCTTATCGATCTTGAACCGCAGAATTCAGGCCATTATGTATTGTTGTCCAATATTTATGCTGAGAGGGGTAATTGGAGTGGTGTTGAGGAGGTGAGAATTTTGATGAAAGAAAACTGTGTTAATAAAACAGTGGGGCAGAGCATAGTTGGATAACTATATGGGGGCTTGAAGTCCATGGTTTTTCATACCCAAATATTAAAGTAAGGAAGCCTTTCTTCTATAGTGGCCCCAAACAGAATTTACTGATGAGAAGGGTGATGCATTTGAAAATAATGTTCTAATTTTCTTAAAATTTGATCTTTATGGTGGGCCAACGAGAATATTGCACCAAAGAGCAGCATGAAATAATATCTCTTAGATTCTTTGACGTGTCTTTGATGCTTCCACAGCACAATTTCTCCGAATTTATATGGATATCAGATGTGGGAAAGGACAGTTTTGTGCATATGATTGGTGAACAATATAAGCATTAGTGCATTGAAGTACGATGTAATATATCTTGGCCTCTTAGTCATGATCAGAGATAAATTTCTATGATTCTGTTTCACAGAATACTAGCGTCCCCTCGCGCTGCCAGGTTGGATCAACTCGTGTATCCTATAAATAAGGGAAGACAGAGACTATAGCCTCCTTGCAATTGGTTAGTTTTTGTACCATTTTTCTCCCATAATGAAAATATGCGTTTAAATATATTGCCTGTCATTCAATGCGAAAGCTTTTGTATTTCAATTATTTGGATCGGAAGCATGTGTTGAATTTACGGGCTATAGATGATTTCAATATGTGCGAATGGAAAAAAGTCTCCTATTCGTAGAGGCCTTAAGCGAGCATTCTCAACGGATGACTTCCATTACTAAAGAGTCCAATGGTGTGACTTTTCAAGTGCAAAATGTGCATTATAAAGAGTCATGACCTTTGATAGTGTGCGATCTAGGCCATCAATTATGAAATGGTGCGATAGAGTGATTAAAAATAATTTTTGCAAAAAAATGCGACGACACATTGAAATCCATAAAATGGACCCTTTTAATTCCATTTTCTTCCCATCAATTTCATAATTAAAATCGTAATTTAATAATCTTGACTTCAGTAAAAGCAATAAATTAAGAAAGTGATGCACAATGTCGAAGTACAATCCTTAATTTAAATAATGAAGAAATAATATCATGAAGATATATATATATATATAT
>CAIGRP010062704.1:0-12338 GCA_903798385.1 Fraxinus cuspidata | reverse complement strand
ATTAGGTTCCTAATCACGATGCCTAACGACCTGAATTATTATTTTGATCTAATCAAAGTTGATAAATTAAAACACCCCTTTTAAATTTATCAATAATTTACATTCGTCGTCTCAGGTTGACATTTAGCAATGTGTCGGGCAATACATGTGACGAGAATTATCACACGATGTGACAAAACCAAAGTTGTTCGTTTACCGTAAAACTATAATCCTTTCGTCATANCAGGTTGACATTTAGCAATGTGTCGGGCAATACATGTGACGAGAATTATCACACGATGTGACAAAACCAAAGTTGTTCGTTTACCGTAAAACTATAATCCTTTCGTCATATGATCCGATAAATTACGAGATATGGATATGTGTCAATCTCGTTTATCGATCATTTCTTTTATCCCACTATTAAGTCAACGTAAATAAAAAACTCATTTTCGACTTGTGAGTTCACCTTGGCTAAGGATTTCATTATCAACTTAACTGGATAAAATGTAGATCATGATCTCTTACTATCTAAGAGTGACGAATCCTCTATTGATTATTCACAGCTTTCATATGATTCTTGACATACCCGAACGATGCTGTATTAGCGACCCTTGATAGAGCAACATCCAAGACTGTCAAAGTATGACTGTCCTCATATAAGGCACTATAATGACCTTAAGTCAAAGTGTCAATTCCACTACCGAACGTTAGAGATTAACCACTAACACTCAGATAGTTATCCATGTGGAATCTCCAAGCGGGTCTCCAATATTTTGTTCTATAATGAAACATCCACGTGTTCATTCAAGTGCCACCACACTTTACCTTGTGAGATCAGCTACTTACTTTACAAGTAAGAATGCCACACGTGATGGTTTATCCGTAACAACGATATCCGTTTCTCGTTATTACTTCGACCACAGAAGATTTAAAATTCAGTCATATGTACTTTGTATCTCACAATCACAACTCCTTGTGATTAACAAATCACAAAAACTTGAGTCTACGGATTCTATTATTTAGTTTATTAGAATATTATTTCAGTTAAATAATAGATCTTATCAAAAATATGCATCGATTATATATATTAAAAGTGTTTATGTTCAAAGTTGATTGGATTTAGGGCATAACATTTGCAATTTTGAACTTTTACAATTTAAAAGAAATGAAACGGTGTCGTCCTCATTTGAATTTTCTGGTAAATCCATGGGTTCTTGCTTTTCTTCCTCCCCAGTCTGTGATGATATTTGATCTCTGCTCTTCTTCATTACAACATTGCAGATTTCTTGTCGCACGTTCTAATTTGGTATGTTTTGTCTGAAACTTAAGGTTTTATAATCAGTTTTACTTTGAATGAATCATATTTTGCCCTTTTGTTTTGTCCAGAGGACAATCCACTTGATCTTCTCCCTCCTTTAACTGTTCGATCAATTCTCTATTCTTCTTTCTTAATTTTTGCAATTCATCCCAGTTGCTTCAAATTTTCCAATTTTTTATAATTTTATTCCTCGATCTTGATTAGTTATATTCTTGGAATCTCGGTCTAATCCATTGCACTTCCAGCTCATTCATTTGGGAATGTTCTTTACATCCGTTTTGTGAAAAATAAAATTGTTTCAATTCTTTAATAATCCATCGTTTTGCTATAAAGTAATTCATTTCTTGATTTGGGTTTGTTTTATCTGATTATCGGTTGCATAAATTCGAAGAAAAAAATATGCCGGAAATGCCAGACGCCGTTGCGGAGGAGCTAATCAATGAACATCCGCCGCCCGCGAGGAAATCAGATGATGGCCCATGTGGTGGCTCTTGCTTCATCCACTTTGGTTTCTTTGAGGCTTGATCCGTTGAATCGACATCATCCCTTAAATCAGAATCATTTTATGTATTGAATGAAGAATTTTTAATATTTTTTAATTAAATATTAATAAACAATCTTACTATTATGATCGTTGATGATCAAACGGTCAATAGTCAACGACCTCCCTACCTCGCTAACAATCTTGGATCCACCACTGGTTGGCTGGTTCTCTTGACACCATTTTATCCGTTGAGGATTTTTGGTGATCAAAACTCGAGACCACCATATTGGTTTGCATTTGCCTAACTTGAATATTTGATATCTTTTTTAGCATATGCGCAATTCTTGATATTTCGCCTCTAATTGACGTACTTCCATCACTGCACTTGTATTTTGACATCAATTGTTTGATTATTTCTCTTATTTGATAAAGTTTTTCTCTGTTCAAATTGAGCATTGACACGAGAAAATTCTCATGGAATCCTTGTGAAATTGGACATTGATTTTTGTATAAACTACTATAATTGTTTCTTCTTTCTTTATAGTGTGTAATAGCTTGTTTTACATTAAATTGATACAATGAGCGCTGTCATTGATTATTGTTGGAACTAATTCTGAATTCTTTCACATTTTGTGTTGAAAAACATTTTAAAGAATATGTGGTAAATGTTTTAAGAACTCAGCGTTTCTTGAAAATGGCACTACAACTACTTTTGAACTTGATGTTTTTTAATGGAAAAAATTAGACTTTTTCACTTGGCAATAAAAAACTGAAAGGAGTTCTTGTTCAACAGAAAAATTCAAAATCTATTAATAAAGATTACCTTGCTTCTATGATTGCTGAACAATCATGCGAGGCACATGAACTTGCCTATACATCTATATTTTGCATTTCCTATCAAGTTTTGAGAAAACTAGGAAAGTTAGATATTACTGAACTCCGGTGGAAAAAGTTAGAAGAATTTTATTGGGTTAAATCTCTACCAAATAAATTATTTTTTTAGAAAGATTTTTTTTAGTTTTAATATTGATCTTTCAAAAGATTTACAGAGTGTTTGGTATCAATTAAAATCTATATTTTAACTAAGTTAAAGTCAACAATTCATTTTAATCACATATTTTCACAACTTTTCAACCACACATTTCATCAATTTCTATCAAAATCTACTAAAAATTTGAGGCTTAAATGATAATTTGGATGTGTTTGACAAGTTGGTTCAATGTTTTACAAACATTGGATAAAAAGTAACGCTATTCCTAAGGCCCATATGGATGTCAAAAATGAAATTAAGTATGGTAGAAACATTTTAATTCATGAAATTATCATTAATTCTTTAAGATGTAAATATATGAAAACAAAATCAGAAAAAAATTGAAAATAGTAGTTTTGGCAGCTTGTTTGTAATTGAAAATAGTTTCCAGTTACTGTCTCATTCTTCTGTTGGAGACTATGACAGGAACTCATTCTAGTAGATGTGGTTATTAAGAGGAGGATTGGATGCCAGTTGGCTTGTCGTTGCCAGTGCTGTTCTAAAACTGAGACTATCAATCACATCTTCATTGGTAATAGCATATCCGATTAGGTATGGAAGCATTTTGGGGATATTTTTTTGGATTCCTATGAGTTCAGGATATGAGATCAAGAGAAGGAGTCAGACAGAGGATCCAGAGATGACGGTATTCTGGACAGTATGTTCGATGTGGACACATTTGCACTATTATTCCTCTACTGATATTTTGGTTCTTTGGATTGAGAAAAATGATGCAAAGCATAGTGGGATCCGCATGGAAACTAGACGTATCATTTGGATGGTTTATCACACGATCCGTTTTCTTCGTAAGAGAAGACTGTTTCGAGCTGTGTATTGGTGAGGTGATTTGACACTTGTACCTATCTTTGGTATTGCTTTGGACCCCTTCCTCATTTCTTCCCGTCCTAGTTTGGTGGCGTACTCCATCAATCGGATTTGTTAAGATCAATACTGATGGATGCGTCAATGATGGTTTTGCAAGCGAGGGAGGTTTCATCAGAGATCACGCGATCAATATATTAGGACTTTCTCAGCTTCGTACGGATCGTACATGATTTTAGTGGCAGAGCCCAAGGCTATTCTAGATGGGATTTGACTAGCTAGAGACTCGGTCTCTCAAGCATTTAGATTGAGTCAGATTCTGTAGTGGCTACTCATTGTATCACTAGAAGAGGAGGACCATGGGTTATTCAAAACATCCTTAGGTAGATCATAGACATCATTTCATTTGACATAGACACAATTTCCCCCATTTACAGAGAAGAGAATCAGGTTGCAGATGCTCTTACTGAAGGTTGGGATCATCGGCGATATCAGATATATGAAGCAGCTAACCTATCACAACATGTTAGTGCACTTGTATGGATTGATAAACATGGATTGCACATCATTAGAATATGATTTTTTATTTTTATTTTTATTTTTGTCCATTATCATTTATTTTCATTGTAAGAGAAGTAGTATTTCCTTATTACTTCTTTTATTATTTCCTCATGTAACCACGGTATTTCTCTATCACAAGTGAGGACATATTAATAAAATTTCGGAGGTACCGCCCTCCTTTAAAAAAAAAAAGTTCTTTAGTAAAAGGGATTGTTTGAAAATGATTTCATTTCAAAAGTTCTATTTTGAGACTTTAAGTGAACAACATAGACTGCACTTTAATATTGAAAAATATAAATCCACTTCTGTTCTAGAATACATTCAATTTGATATTTGTGATCTTTTATCTATTGTCATTCAAAAGGAAACTTTTTTTCTCTCCTTGATTGGTGCTTTTTCAAGGAAAGTTTTGATTTTTTTTTATTGAAATAAAAATCGAGCACTTTTGAAAATTTTAAATTTTGGAAAACTTTAATAGAAAATCAAATGGGTAAGAAGATTAAAAAGAATTGAAATGCTTTAGAGCTTTGAAATTTTGGTTTTAATCAATTTTGTAAACTAAATGAGTATAAAATTTTACCTTGCAACCAAGAGATCAAAGATGTGTATTTTTAGGATATCCGAAGAGGTAAAAGGGTATTATGGCCTAGAAATGTTAGGGATTTAAGATTATAACATGTAGGGATGTGATTTTTAATATGTTCGACATGTCATGATTGAGCGATAAAAATATTACGAGTACTTCTAAGTTAGGAGAAGCTAGTGGGACCAAGTCGCAGGTGGAGCTCGAGTCTACACTTGACCTCACTGATGAGGTTTAGATGGATGATGGATCTGAAAGTATTTCTAATTTAGGAGAATTAGGCGGTATTGTTCAGGTCTAGGGGTAAGGAAGAGACATAACAAACTATCTTAGATGATTATTAATTCACTAGAGGGGAGATAAGAAGACCATCTAGATTTAGAGATTATATTTCTCATGCTGTCCTTTTCTATCAAGATCTAGTCTTTAAAGATCTTGATTTATGATGAGGCTATTAATAGCTAACGATCAAAGAATTGGCAATTGCCATGTTAGAATAAATGAATTCTTTAGTGAAAAATAAGGCCAAATACTAGCTCCTAGGCCTGTAGAAAAATCTTTAGTGGACTACAAGAGAATCTACAGTGTTAAAAAAAGAACTTCTGAAAAAAAGCCTCTTAGAATTGAGGTTAGATTAGTTGTTAAAGGCTTTATCGAAAATAATGGCATTGAATATCGTTACACTTTTGTTGACAAGGCTCTAGCTCCAGCTTCACCACGTGGAAACCCACTATAAGGCAGTCGAGGTGGAGGTCATATATAAGGCAGTCGAGGTGATGCATCATTCTGCCTAGGTGCCATGTAGAGGCCAACCTCATGGCATGAGCGAAGTGTTACGTATGCTACATTTAGTCTCCTTGTTGAGAAGAACGTATCTCTCACCTCACCTATTTCAAGAGATCTTTTATATAACGATCTTTCCAAGAGATCCTACGTAGGCCTATCAATAGATTGAATTTTGATCCAAATATGATAAAATTTATGAGAGATGGATTTAGAGTCACAGTCCGATAATCTAGTCAAGATTCAAATTTGATAATCCGTTAACTAAATAGAACAAATATGAATATAGATCAATCAATCCGAAAACAACTCCGATCCGATCCGATTTGTTATAATAATATAATATATTTTATATAATACCGCATAATTTATTACACATTTTTTTTTCCATTTTGAAACTTATAATATACTTTATGATTTTTAATGAAGAATGTCAAACTTATCAAATTCCAATATAACATTAATATATATTATAATAAATTTTGTATTGAGAATGAGAATCCCCTCTTTTTAAAATATATTGGATTAGATATCTAATAATATAGAGAATCATATATGAATTTAACAATCAAATATCCGTTGGATTATCGGATCGGATCCATGAATTATTGGATCAGAGCGGATATGGGCATATATGGTCCATATTCGACCCATTACAACCCTAATCCTATGTAGGCATTGATGAACTGAGATTGAGCTCGTGAGATGATGAGCCAGCTCGTGCTCGGCTCATTTCTCAAGAGCCCACAAGCTCGTGTACTTATTTTATTTTTTTAAACCTTCCTCATTTTTTTTCCGGGCTTGGGGTCGACTAAATTTTCTAGTAGGTAGAGTTGAAATTGTACAAAAACATATTGTTACGTGTACAATTTTTAAAAAGCAGAATATTATTAAAAAATTAAAAGTATGAATATGATGAAATTAAATATTATTTACATGACTATAAACAATTTTGACATATTTATTTTGAATTCGATAACAAGGGTCTTGCCAATCTTTTATATAAATCAAGCTTTCCAAAATGTCTTTTTAGAGTCGGTTCCTAAAATCGAACAGAACTCAACCACTTGCACTAAATGCAGAATTCGATACTATAATGCTAACTGGAGGTGTTAGTATGTTGTGTAATCACATAAACAATGGGATATCTGAGTTCGTAATGTCTCCAAAAATCAAGTAAATCAAAAGTTAGTTATTAGGTGTATTACAGTCCTAATCATTTGATAATTAAAATATCTATTTAATTCTCCACTAATTTTAGCTGGACATACGTCCGATGGACTTAGATTACATGCATGAGACATACTAGATGAACTCGCATCAAATCTTTCATCCCAAAATTTTGTAGGTAAATTCAATATTTCCTCATCATTTTCTTCAAGATTAACATTAGGGGCGTGCGAAGGGTGTTTGACTAACATTATCACCCAATCACTAATTATACAATTCATACATTGAAGTTAAAGTGTTCTCTAAATTAGAATAAGTGATAGAAGCATCAAAATTTAAAGCATTTGTAATTTTTCTATTAATATATTTAGTACCTTTCAAATTGTACCAGGGGTCTATTACGCATGCTAAAGGAAATAACATAGGCATATCTTCCCAATATTTTCTAAAATTTAGTTCCATAGAAAATAATATTTCAGTAAAGTCATGATCTTTTTATATTTATTGAAATTTCTTGCAGCAATAAAAATGTGTTCAAGAACTTTATAATAGATGGGGGTAGTATAACCAAGATAAGATATTTGTAGAATCATATAAACTTATTTAAAAAAAATAAATTTAACTTTAAAAGTGATCCCTAATCAATATCAACCAAAATAGACTCGTCATCATTTCTTGTATGTCTAGAATTATAAAATTCAATAATAAATGTTCATATCCTTTACATGATTTGAGTAATAAGTAAGTCAAGTTCCACCTATGCCTTGTCGATTACAAATTGTTTAAATTCTATACCAAATGTTGCACAATATTCTTCAAATGCTTGTTTTCTACTTGGTGATCTTATAATTTAGACTATTACATCCCTAATTATCCATTTGGCTGCTAATATGCTTCATACCGTCTGGTACAATTAAATTAAAGACGTGACACATCCAACGAACATGAAATAGAAAACCATCGAAATCTGGATTAAAAACCCTACACAGTTTATCAATAACCGACTTATTATTAACACTTGCATTATCAAACTTAAAACTACGAATTTTAGATTTGCAACGATATTCTTTTATAATTTGCATAATAGCATTAGATATGCTGTTAGCATTGTGAGGAAACTCAATTATTTTAAAAGCAGTTACTCCTTTATGCATAACCTAAAGTGGTGTTTATGTAGCGTGCAGTTGCAACTATATATGCATTTTTGTTAATGTCTTGCCATATATTTGTAGTGAAAGATATAACTCTACCATATTTTTGTAAATCGTGTATTAATTCTTTTTGGTGCCTAACGAAATACTCAATGCAATTGGAACGATAGTGTTTCTACTTACCCCAACGTACCTCAGTTAAAAATATTTTTGCATGAATGTTGTGAAATGTTGATTGTCGACTATGCTTAATGGCAACTCAACACTGGAAATGAACTTCACTATTCCTTCACGATAATTTTCTTTTAAATATATCCACGTGCTTAGCATACTAGAAGTAGTACGAGGAGAAGGAGTACCAAAGAAGTTGTGTTTAGGTTTATCCAACGAGTTTATGTTTGGCCGAACACTTTACATAGTGATAGTTAAGGTGGGTAGTCCGATACCATTTTGCTATGCCAATTGTGTTTGGCAATATTTATACACTACTTTACATTCTTTCACTCCGTCGACTATATGACCCATTGAAACCAATTAAAATGTTACCAACACTTTCCCAATTTTTTTTACCTTTTCACTTCTTTCTTGCGTCAGAAATTTCGAGTTCCATTTCGTAGGTTCTTCATCAATGTCATCCAAATTAATTGGACAACTACTATGTGAGTATCATTAATGTCCAAATGGGCCAAATCGTCGAGAATGGGGATGTTATTGAGATCGAAAAATTCATTATGGAATTGAGATTGTTGCGTCATAGATGAGTTGTCACCGAACAAGCCATTAACATAAGAATGGATCCATTTCTATGAAATAGAATTGAAATGTATAAATATGAAATAGGATTATAGCATTATTTAGAATCTATATATGATGGAATGTAAATATGTAATGGATACATTATAAAATTGAGAAAAGGTGAAGAATGAGAAACGTAAAAGATGAATTAAATTGAATTGAGATCAGAGAGTGAATAATTAGACTTTAAAGAATGTACAAGATAGTTGTAGAGAATTAGTGTGAAAAAATGGATTGAAATGAGAAGTATATAATTTTTTTTAAAAAAAATCCAGTGATTGTTAGGGGCCCAATAGTTACAATTAAAAGTTTTTTCACCATTGCAAAACGATCGCAAAACTTTTACAATAACCGTTTGGTCACTGTTTAGTAGTCTTGTTGACTCGCCTACAAGTTGCTCATTAAGCTATTTTACAGCTCAGCTAGTGCTCGGGCTCATCGTGAAATAAGCTCGAGTGACCCATGCGTCGAGTGGTGCTACTCGGATCAGTTACCACCCTTAATCCTACGATTAATTAATGTGACATCTCTACAGCAGACATCCAAAGGTCAAATCATCAGTCCACTTTTCAGAAAGTATTAACTGTCTATCAAAATATGATTGACTCATTGATACCTAAGAAGTGTCACTTCGACCAACAGGGGAGTCCACATGTCTTTTTATCCAATGGTTAGCATTTTATCTCTTTCACTATAAAAACTCACATTTAGTGCCATTTTGAAGGAAATGCTAATTTATCCTTTTAGCTTTATATTTGAACTCTCTTTTTTATAACCTTCTTATATAAATACACTTTTGTGGCTCACGTCCGAAAAACATCTCGTATCTTATATATTATTTTCTGTTGACAGACTTGATCGTCAGAGTGCTTATGGTTTTGCCTCTCTCACTATTGAAGAATGCCGTATATGACTAACGGTTTGTCCAAGTGCTTAGGATCGTACATATCTACATAGACATGATGTCTCGATCTATTGGACACATTAGAGGTACAATATCCGAGGTCAACAAATTGAAGTCATCTGTGCAAAACCACACTATCAACCACAAGAAACCATGGAAAAACCTTGCCTAAAAAGTACAACTTTTCCTTTAAAGAAAGTTTTGTTCTTGAACAAAAAATAAATGGAAATTTCAAAGAAATGTTTCTAAGCATTCTTTCTTGACTTTAGGTGTTTTAATTACTTGAAAAGGGAATATTTCGAAGCAAAAATATTTCTCAAAGGCCTCATCTTTGAATAAAAAGGCGTCCACCTACAATGAGTGATAATGAAGGGGACACGTATCCTATAAGAGGAAGAGACTTTGAAGAAGAGGTCCTTCGAACCAATGTAATACATCGCCAACCTCACCACCATCATCACTAGGGTAAAAGAGTCATTGGACGCCTCACCAAAGAGGTGGTAAAAATGGTCGCCAATATGAAGAGTATGATATGACAAAATGCTGCTATGCAATAACTCCTCAAGCAAATGCAAGATCAAGCGGGCTATCAAATGCCCTAAAATGTGCCTCAACCAACCTCTTCTAATAGTAAGAGAAGGAGAAAGTGCAAAGTAAAATGGCTCATTCTCATCGACACATGAGAGGTATTAGCCCTATTGAAAGTGAAGTAAGAGTGGGCGTATTAATAAATTATACATCTAGCTGACCAGTGAACGACCTTGCTCCATGGAAAGGGAAACTTCCTGAATATGCGCAAGAGCAAAAACCTTAAAAGCCTACCAACGTCTTCGATAAGATTGGTTGTAAAGAAATAGACCCCATGAGCCATCTCCTATGAAGAGACCTCATGAACAAGTGCAAAGACCCCAAGATGACCCCCAACCTAGAAATAGGAAAAAGAGAAGGTCGACAAAAGTAGTTAGGAAACAAATAGGCACCTCTCAACCTCGAAGGTATAATAGTTGATGAGGAAGACTCTAATGAACCATGTGGGTCCTATGAGATTGATGACGATGATGACAACCTCCACTTCATGGAACTTCGAAGTGCCCTGATGCTAGCCATTAGAGCTTCCCAAGATTTTCATGTATGAGGAAAAAAAGGTGATCCTAAAAAGCATTTCATTACTTACAAGACTCATATAAGTTTTAGAGGTGCCTATCAGTCCTGAAGTGCAAAGCCCTATAACTAACCTTTGGTGGAGCTGTGAAGATGTGAATAGCAGAGTCCAACCGGGGAATATCAGGAGGTGGTTTGACCTTAAAAAGACATTCCTGAACCAGTATCTATCCAAAAATGATGGAGAAGCCCATATTAAACGCTTCCAAAACATGAAGGAAACGACTTGTGAAATGTGAAGAAGCTACTAGCTCGTTTCATCGATCAGATGACCTACTGTGACTAGGTCATAGACAGAGAAGCCCTTTCTACCTTAAAGGGAGGCCTCAACATGAACACCCAATTTCGGAGGGATGTTCGAAACAAGAACCCCATTACCTATGATGAACTGATGGAGATGATGAGGGGTAATATCGTCAGTGAATAAATGATCAATCGTCACAATAGAGTAGCTCAAGGACTCACACCTTCCCAACGACATAGGGAAAGAGGTCCAATATCTCACTTGGTGAACCAGTAATGGACCCAGCAGGGTAGCACATCACTCCAACATATGGCCAACCCTGCCTCACTTTACACAATATACCAACATTGACCTATGAAGAGGCTGGTCATATTGGTTATGGAGACCATAGAGCCATCCCTCGACGATCAGCCTACTAAAGGGCTAGGAATAGGCCTTACATTGACACAATTCTTCTACACTTATCACCAATCACATGGTCATGATACTAGTAAATGTAGATAATTGGTGCACCTACGGAGCATAATAATCTTCGTGCACCTTAGAGAGATAATTACCTTCTAAGAGGGAATTCGTCCCCATATAGACAAGTTCAACAGCCTAGACGAGATGAAATAAGGCATTTTCCTAGAGAAGACCCCTTGCTAAATGAGGAATGAGGATAGAGAAGCCTAGAGATGGGCTAATGCAAAAAAGGGATCCTTTAGCAGATGTGGATAACATACCTATTTGTGAGATAGACATAATATTTGGAATACCTTATGGCTAGCTATATATTTAACAACCAATCCTATGGGGCATGGAATGTTTACTCCATCACTTTTGCTTGAGAAGCCATGACATGTCTCTACTATCCACATGTCAACCTTAGTGGTAAGGACCGTGATGACACACAATAGGTTGAAGCGTATGCTGGGGGACAGTTGGAGGTTGGTCAAAATTTTATTTGGGGCCACCTATGATAAAATGCTAGTGGATCATGAGCTCAGCCCCTTGACCTCTCCACTATATGGGTTTACTGGGGATAGCATCATCCAAGAGGTAAAATTACTCTTGCTGTAAAGATGATGGCCATCTCCTCAAATGGAAGGCCACTACATGAAGTTCCTTGTAGTGGACAACATGTCTGCTTTCTATGGAATATTAGGATTACCTGTATTAAAGGAATTATGGGTCGTCACCTCAATACATCATCTATGCACGAAGTTTTGTACGAAACATGGCATTGCAGTGGTTAAAGGTAACCAGATGGGGGCTAGGAAGTGCTATCTCAATTCCCTAAGGAAGGCCGAGCCTTACAATGTTAATATGGTGTTACTTGACTGTAATACCCCAAACTTCACATCACAT
>CAIGRP010062699.1:0-16144 GCA_903798385.1 Fraxinus cuspidata | reverse complement strand
AAAGTGGAAGGTAGAGGTGAAAATGCCAAAAAATGAAAGTTATGGACGTTTTGCATAATGACATTGAAAGGTAAGGACATTCTATGCTATTTACTCTTTTTTTTATTCATACTTTAGTGCTTGTCTGGGTGCAATTTTTCCAAAAAAAATAAAAATAAAATCGATTTTGATGCCAGCACCACGTGTGCTTGCTATAGAGCTGCCGTAGTGCCAATTTGATTAAAGTACATGACTTTCAAATATCTAAAAATTCATTCTATACCTTTATATAATTGTGCGTGAAACGAGAGATGAGGGAAGGATATGAATTAGGGCAAAATTGGCAGTTTTCCCTAACAATGAATAATATGTATAGTATATTGTTTGAAAAGAGTAAGATATTATGGAATAAACAAATGATATTCCTTATTCCAAATATCATTTTTTGGCTTTTAATTTGAATTTAGTCGCATATATTGGACCTACAATCTCTTTACGGGTTTATATTAGACATACAACCTTTACTATTTTTGAAACACGCCACATTTAAAATAAAAAATAAAAAATACACTTTTACTTACTTAGCTAAACCTTGGGGGTACAAAGTGAAAATTTCTGCAAATTCAAATTTGCATATCCACAACACAGTTGGGAGGGAAAGCCAGCGGTATAACTGGCTCGAATTAGGGTTCCAATAAATTTCAATTTTACCTACAGTAGTATAATTTACACTGGCTTCAATTTCTTTTTGAGGAGGAAACACAAAAATGAACAAGGAAAATGTGGTGGCTTCACCCAGTGGAGGTGAATTATCGGCGGAGCAGAGGGCTCGAATTTCCCAAAAATTCAGAGCTGCCAAGGCACTTCTCCACAGCAAAAGACCACGACTGTGGTCTACCTCCCCACCGGATAACTTTCCAAAAATTCAAAAGTAAGTTCAATTATGTGTCATGTTTTTCATTTTCAAGTTATTTTTTTTTTCTGGGCTGCTTAAAAAAGGTTAATTCCTTCTTGGTTTGTTTTGGAAAAAAACGTAAGAAGAAAATGTATATATCTTGTTTAGTTTAACTACGTTTAAACGAAGTAAAATAAAAAATAAAAAAGACGAATGTGGATGGCTGAATTTATTGTTTGAACAGGAAATTCGAGTTAGTTGTCAGATTGCTATTTTTTTTTTTTGCATCAAAATCAAGTGAATATCTTTCATTTATAAATGTTGAACTCAAAATTTTTGGGCTATAAAAATTTGTAAAGAGATATTTTCTTGTGGACAGGTATAATGTTTTTTCTTTTCCAATCTTGTTTTACAGTTTGTAGATGGCTAAATTAAAAATAGTATTTTGATATCTGTTGATTTTACTTGTTTCAGAGCTAATGATACAGATGGAATCAGAAACCAGTCTCACATTAATGGGATTAAGAGAGTACCTCTTAATGAGATTTCTAAGAACACACCATCCCCAACTCCCATGAAGGGTTACAAGTTGGTGAACAAACATTGTGAGATAAATGATGATATGAATTCTAAAACGAAGAGTGAAGTACTCCAACTGTCATTGGAGTCTCCTGCTTGTCAAGCTAAATGTAGCAGCAGATCATGTTTAGATGAAATATCTAGTTGTGGGATTGAATTGAGCGACTTTGGATCTGGTGAAATGAAACTAGATGTTCCTTTGGAATCATCAGGGATGTATTCAAATGGTACTCTGGCTAGGCAACCTAGCTGCTCCAATAGGTTTAATTCAAATTATATTAATCAAGCAGGGCAGCCTGACTGCTATACTTTGAGCAGCTCCTTAACAGAATGTCATGTTTTCAGTGATGATTTTGATGACTCAATTTTAGAGGAAATTGAGACATTATGTGGGCAGAAGTCAGCAGAAAAATCTAAAAAAGAGAAATGTGATATGAAGCCTACAGAAATTCAGTGTGTCAATATGACCCATGGGGAAGACAAGGCCAATATAGATCTTTTTGTTAAGAATGAAAAGTTAAAAACCGAGCATATTTTAAAGTCAAGTGGTGGCAGTGACAGTAGAGGTGAAGCGTTGAGGTATTCTGAGGATACAGTTACTAAAAACATGCCCGATGAGTATGCAAAGTATATTTGCTCACTGAGTGACAGGCAGAGAGAGGCAGCATGCAGTGACATTTCGACCCCTTTAATTATTGTTGCTGGTCCTGGAAGTGGGAAGGTCTCTGGTTTTCATTTTTGTTAATTTCATATCTGCTTGTCTTTGTGGTTATAAATTTCTCCCTCCTTCTGGTTTGCATATCAGACATCTACCATGGTTGGACGTGTTCTGATGCTGCTGAATGAGGTACTCTTTTACAGCAATTCCATGATTATCTTAATCATGTATAATATTTGTTTCTCTAATAGAAGTTTTGGCAAACAACTGGTCTGCTCATCGTTCTAGATCTTGTTTTGGTTCCTCTCCTTTTTACTGGTTTTCTAGGGCATTGGTCCATCCCATATTCTGGCTATGACTTTCACTACTGCTGCTGCTTCTGAAATGAGAGAGCGGATTGGAGCAGTTACTGGGAAGGCAGCTGCAAAAGAGCTTACCATCAGCACATTTCACTCATTTTCTTTGCAGCTTTGCCGCCTGCATGCCGAGAAGTATGTATATTTCAAATTGACAAAATGAAAAACTTGAAATCTACAATTACATTCGATTCTGTGAGCAGGTTCATCTTCCAATAAAACCAGAAATAAAATAGCAGAGATAAATTGCAATTACTTTTTTTTTTTCACGTTTCTAATGTTTGGATGGACAACCTTATGAATACTCGGAGGAAAGGAATCTAACAGTTTGATATGACTTTTGGTATTTCATGCCTACTTGGAAGGTTAATTGACATATCATTGACATAAGATGGCTTCTTAGCACTTGCAAAGAATGTGAAATGGAATGTTGATTTTTCTAAAATACAGAGTAGAAGTTATGGACCTAACAAACCGGTCAATATGTATATCATGAGGAATGCTTGAAAGTGAGATTGGTTATTCACATTGTAGAGACATGCAAGCAAATTGTGGTTGCGAAAGGAATTTTCTATAATGTTTATGCTAAAAGTTTCACAGATTGATTTTTAAGCCTAGCCTCCTTGCTGTGTGCCTCTCCGTAACCCTTCTATACTCTATTGGCTATTAGTACCTAGAGCAAGCGCCTGATTTGGAAGCTTGCCATGTAAAATCTCAGTGAATCCAGAGATATTTTTAAGCCTGGTCTTCGAGAGATCTCAATATAGAGCTATTTTTTTAAGCATCAATAATTTTGAAAGATATATTATTAGAGGTATAAATTGTAATATTTTCTTACCTTTCCACCAATTGAATGACTTCTAGACTTGTACACGACTTGTGTTTACCGAGTAAGATTATTTGAACTCTATTACATCACATTGTTGGTTTTATGACATGAACTGAGGAAAATGCATGCCGGCTTTACAAACACGGAGCAAATTAGGGAAGCTGACGAGGTGTGAACAAATTGATTCAAGAAATAAAAATTGTCATCCTGTAGGGACCACGTATATTGACACATGGAAACTTAATAAGCTAGCAGTACGATAAACTTAAGAAAGTATGTATGTTGGTGTGGATATATCAATTCTAAAATATATTACTACAGAGAATTTTCTTCAAATAAATATTGACCATGAAATAATTGAGTCTAGATATGCAATAAAATTAGTTAGTAAGAATTTCACAAAATATAGAACTTATCGGCATTCACAACTATACAGGAATTGGCTGCAGTCATTGTGTTTGATTTGGCATAAGGGTGGTTGGGAGGGGCTTCAGATGGAACCGTATTGGGCAAGTAGATCATTGCCTTAGATCAGCCACGTGGATCGAGCAGTGAATTGGGTTCATTGGATTAAGCAGCCTTTCAATATGATCTAATGGAACACATAGAAACTTCTAATGCTCTGCTATTCCTCAATAATGGCTAAAACAACAATATGGATACCGGTTGAAGTAAATAATTTAATTCAGACTCTTCATATTTTGTCTGAGGAACTGTGTTAAGAATTACTACATATTTTTCTTTAGCTGTGAGTTATAGTGCTGAAAAAGAAAGATCGGTGCTAAAGAGAGAATTCATCTGGTTTACTGTGTAATTTATAAAATTGAAATAACAAGTTCCGTATAATGTTATTGTTGCCTTTAGGTTTTAGTTAAATTTGTTGTCATCACTGTATACATCTGTAGAGATCGGAATTTTACTAACTTCAGAAGACATTCAAAGTTTTGCCTGATAATGATGGAAATGTATGACACTAGTTGATCAGCGCACCCATTTAAAAGTACAATGATAAAAAATTAACAGTTCTTACAGTTTTCAGAATTTCATGTTAAATACCTGTGTTAGTTTGATTCCAGTTGCGAATTACACGCACATAACATGCTATCTCATCCAATAGGTTAGGCTGTACACCTGATTTTTTAATATACGGGCATGGACAACAGAGAAGAGCTGTTATTGAGGCTCTTCGCTTATTGGAGAACGGAAAGAAAAGTGGCAACCATGATCTTAGCAAGCTAACTGAATTGTCTGACATAAACTCTCCACAACAATTTAAGGATAAGTCAAAGAAGTGGCTGAAATTTGTAACTCAGGTAGTTAATTTTTTTTTACTTATCTACTGTTTGTTACATTTCTTGAAGAACTTTTTTACGTCATTTTAAATTCAGGGCATAAATTGTTTAATTCTATTACTAAAAACTACATCTCATTGCTGTGCTTTTATTACAATAATGTATAACGAGAGGAAAGCAAAAGATACACAAGGAAGAAAATCCCCTAGCTTTAACTGATATCTTGCTTTTTCTTGCCATAAAGGAGTACTCATTGTTTAGAAGTTTTAAGATCTTGCGGAAGTTCTTAGTTTGGTGATAGATTTGAATAACTTTTTGGGCTTAGAGTGTAAAATAATGATTAAAATATACCTAAAGAGAACGTATTTTCTTCCATTTCTTTAGGCCTAAAGAATAAGATAGCTATAGCTATGCCAGATTCTGAAAATGCTGTTAAAAATTTTTTTAAAACTTTTTTGCTACTGATGTGAACTTTGTTAAGGTATCTTTGGGTTGCTGTTTTTATGCATCTTTATTTGTATCACTATTGGTAACACCATGGGCATAGTACATTACAGGCTAAAGCTGCTGGAAGGACGCCTGAAGATTGCCGTAAGATGGGAGATGAGATGGGTGTAAGCTCTACTGAGCATTAATTTTTTATTTTTGGCTTTTCTGAATATATTATATTTTACATCATAGCTTTCTATGGTCAAATCTGCATTAGGCAACAATTCTTCAGAACTACAACGACATATTAAAATCTTGCAACGCTCTTGATTACCATGATTTCATCAGCTATTCAGTGAAGCTACTGACTGATTTTCCAGGAGGTTAATATCTGGACATAATTCAGCATAATGGTATTGCTCAATGGAATTGTTATTTATTGACTCTTTCTTTCTTTTCCATTGGTAAATTAAGTGTTTCAGGAGTGTCAAGAATCATGGAAGGCAATAGTGATAGATGAATTTCAGGACACTAGTGCTATGCAATATGGCTTGTTGCTAATTCTTGCATCCCACAAACGCATAACAATTGTGGGTGATGAAGATCAGGTGATTTTTATCTTTGATACCCTTCGAGTTTCTAGTTTAATTGAGCATGAAGCTTGTTCTCTAAATGGTGCAAACTAATCTAGCATGTGACCAATGATTTGTTGGTGTGATATTTATTTGCTATGTTCAAGGTAACTTTTCCTCTTTTCTATTGTTTTATGATTTTCTTTGGGGCTGCCACCCAACTCCAGTTCCTATGGGTATTTTGGAAGTTAAAGTATGTTTATTTTGGGTTGTGGAAAATGTTGTCTTTTTGGAGGGTTTAAGTGAAAAGTCTTTAAAGATTCTCAAGGAAGCATTGAGGCTAGTTCAAAAAGAAGATGACGGCTGTCTCTACTGGATGTTTTGCTTAATTATTAAATTGCTCGTCCGCGGTCGTTCCAAGCGCTTGAGGGTAGGGTTGTCAAGGTTTGACCATGTGGTGCTTATCAAGCCTCTATTGCAGCTATATGCACAAGCGTTAGCTAAAGTTACTTTTCTTCTTTGCTTTTGTATCCTATTAATTGTAGATTTACATACTTTCTAGATTATTTGTAGATTCACATAAAAATATATTTATCATGTTTTGTTATGTATTTTCAAAGAGGCTTTGTCCGCTTGGATAAACATCCTCCATAGGACTACTACTTATAAATTCAAAAGGAAAAATCCCAAATAGTAAGGAGTGATATTGCCTAGTGTTTTTGAGTAATAGTGTCTCTTTGACCCTTGCCAATGAGGATTGAAATTATTGAAGAAGACTGACACTGAAAAAAAATAAATAAAGGGTTTAAGTGGAGGTTTCTTATTGGAAGTAATTTGTAAGCTAATGAAATAGATTTAGCTTCCTTTGCAATATTTATTTATTTATTTAATTGGAGAGCAAATTGGTAATCTTAATTGTTAAAAGTTTTCCCTCTTTTCACAGTGAAGCAACATTTTGACCAGAACATTAGCGCACTTTTGTTGGAAGCATGAGAATTTGTCTGTATATAAAAGTCAGGTTTGGCCAAAAAATTATAATACAATATGCAATTTCAAGAGTAATCTTCTACAAAAATTGGACTTCCAATTGTCAATCCCTATGCCATCAAACCTACCTACGAAGGACACCAACCAGCATGAAAACTTAGTGCAATCTACATTTGATGCCATCAAAGTCCATTATCGTTGACCCCAACCCGAATTGTCGTTGACTTATCTTCTATAAATGGGTTGAGCTAGGATGATTTCTCTTTTTCAGCTATTGAAATATATTTGTTGTGCATGCAACATGTTTTATCCTAGAAATCCAAACAAAATTGGCACTCGCCACCTAGATTACCTGACACATGTCACGCACTGATACGTCGGTGCTGGAGGTCAAGGTTCGAAAAGGAGCCAGCAAGGTGCACCTAGTGGGCCTCAATACGGTTTTTAGTACTTTTTAATAAGATTGGCACCTCATTCATTGAGGCACACACCTCGAAGCTAGTGAGGCGTGCGCTTCAGTTTTGCTGTGGCTTTCGAAATTTTTTAGTTATTTTTTTTCTCCTGTAATTCTAGGCATGAGTTTCCTCTATAAATTGAGCTTTTAAGGCCCCTATTTGACAATCATTATTTCAAAACTCTTTAATTTTCATGCTCATTTTCAATTACACATTTAGACAACAAAATATTTTGAAAAAAAACTCTCAACTTTTTTCTACTTTTTAACCACACATTCTCCAAAATAAAAATCACTATTCAAAACTCAATTTTTCTCAAAATAATGGTCATCAAGGGGCCAAATGTGCCCATCTTGTTCTCAAATTTTTTTAAAAAAGTAGAAATTAGGCCCACAAATTCTTTTTATATTGGGACTAACCAATAAAAAACATGAAGAATCCCACTATTCTACCCCATGTCTCACCACTTCCAAGAAACAAGAGAAGCTTCTTCTATAAGACTGTAAGATTATATATGTTTATTTTGTGTACTTACAATTTTTAAAATTTTTGGTTTATGGTGAGGCTTACGCTTCAATCCGCCTCGCCTCATGAAGGAAAAATGTCTCAGCACCCATTTTAGCCTTTTTAATTATTGGAGGAGGCTTGTCTTTACTTCCTAAGACATAGTGCTTGTAGGGATTGCATTATATCACATTATAATTAAAGGTCAAGATCAAATTTTAATTTTAACTACACATATCAGATTCACATCTACTTATAATGCAATCCAAACAAGCACATAGAATATGCATCATTTTAGAAATAGAACGAATGAGGATTATATTGGGTTATGGTAGCTAACATTGTCCCTAAAAGGTGATCATTTAGGTATTTAGGTTTGATTGTTAAAAAGGAAGAATTGAAGATGTTATGCTAAGGATTAATTATTTGGAAGAAAATAGGAAGTGCTACACGAATGCATTATGGTATTGGGCTGTTAAAGGACAAGAGGTTAATAAGATGAATTTAGTGGAAACGAGGATTTGAAAATGGATTTGTTGTCATATTATATGTTGAATAAGTGGAGATCTAAAGAGGCTCAGTTTTGTATATTATGAGATCACATTAAAAGTCATTAAAAGAAGGAGGTTAGATCAAAACTAATATGGCATGATGTCTATGTCAAAGATCTAGTTGCTTTGGATATTCTACTAAATATTGCAATAAACCGATAAGAATTTATGTAGCTAATACTTAATAAGGCTTAGTTGGTTTTGTTGTTTTCATCATTAAATTTTGCCACAGTTCTCAATTTGACAATTCCATGCATTACCTTGCAGTCCATTTTCAGTTTTAATGGAGCCGATGTTTCTGGATTCGATTCATTTCGAAAAGATTTTGCAGAGCATAAAGAGGTTTAACTGATTTGTGCTTTATTACACTTGATAAGTTTTCCTGCTTATCTGTGAAAAGCTAAAACTTTCAGGAATGGAGGCTTCCTGACAATGTTTCTTGTCATTCATCCAGGTCAGACTTAACAAAAATTACCGGTCCACTCGTTGTATTGTTGAAGCTGCCTCGTTTCTTATACGAAATAATCTAAGACGATGCAAGTCAAAGGATGTTTTAACTGATAATTCATCTGGGTCTAAGGTAAACTTTTTTAGCAAAAGCTGAGTATTCTCTTATTTATGGTAATTAATTCAAATTCTTTGGATAACATCATCAGATATCTATCAAGGAATGTTACAACGAAGATGCGCAGTGTGCATTTGTTGTTGACAAAATATTGGAAATTACATCTGATTTTTCATCTTCTAAGTGCTTCTTCAGCAATATTGCTATTCTCTACAGGAGGCAGGTTAAATTTACTGTTCTGTTTCTACTTTACTTCTATGTAGTCAGTTATAGTTGCCGTATTTACGTGGCTTCTTCTTTAATAGGTGTCAGGGAAAACATTTCAAACAGCATTTCGCGATAGAAAAATCCCATTTAACACTCACGGCGTGGCCTTCTATCGGAAAAAGGTTGCTGATATTCGTATTTTCATTTTTCCTTGACATCACATGATTTTTCTAGATCCTCTATATAGTCAATATTCAAAATCTCAACGTTTTGAGATTTCATAGCATGGGACACTGAAGGCTAATTGATATTATAGTGGTATATATGTTACCTGACATGATAGTTATCTTGGTATTTATGTTCTGCTTTTAGCTTTCAGGTTTAAAGTAAACATCGTGCTTTGTGTTTCATTTGTGAAGTGCAATTGCTTCCTCAGCAGTTGGCACTTATAATTTTTGATACACCTCACCACATGGCTTTGTTGGATTGCTTTTTAATGTTGGATACATCTACTAATGTCTCACTTTCTTTAAACACATTCGTATTCGTAACAGATGTATAGAGAAATGTGACCTATTACATGGGTCTCAAGCAAACTTGTGTATAAACGTGTTATTGTTGGATGCATTTCTCCTATATATTTCTCTGATTGTAAAATGTCATGGTGTTCTTCTAATGTAATATCCTCATATTTTATTTTCAATATTTTGTATTTGTCACGATTGAAACACTGCTTTTATTTTGCATGTAATTTAAAGCTTCTTGGTGAATCCTATTTTTCAAGTTCTCGTCACATTATGTGTACTAGTCTTTCATGCTAGTATGCAATCATGCCTAGCTGCTTTGCTTTATACTTTTGACCTTTGATTGTTTTCACAGAATGAAGGGGTAAAAGGCAATCTATCCATCGATAGAGATTGAGCTTAAATGCAATCAAAAAACACAAATCATGCATCAATTTAGTTGGGTTGAATGTTTTTCCAGATCGATTTGAAATTTATTGTCAGAACAAATATCAAGAGTACAATTAGGGTGTTGACATGGATCACATTTGAAATGGGAAGTCTAATGCGTGAGATCTTGTGACTCAGGGAAATCACAAGGAGTTAAAGTTAATCTGTTTGATTTGAGTCCATGATGCTCATGTCCCACTGAAAAACCTTTCTGTTGTTACTAGACCCTTCCCCATGGATTGCATATCTACCAGTTGATATTATTTAGCTGTGAACTAAATTTTTATTTTTATAGTTTCCATCTTGGCTTAATATTATGCCCCGTTTGGTTTAGCTAAAAAAGTTGATTAAAATCTAAGTCAACACATTTCATAGGACCCACAACTTTCATCAACTTTATCGAAATCTACTAAATATATGATTTTTAATACACTCATCAAGCTCATCCTGTGGATGGACTATATCATGTTTTAACTTAAAATACTTGATTGTTGGGAACTTTGACTCCTCTATATTTTAAATATGCTCCCCCAAGTGTCCTTATTAGGTCGGCATTTGGCTAACCAAACAGGAGCTAAATTTTCAGCTTCAGCTAGCGGTACTTCTTTTATTTTACGATGTAAATGGGTTACCGGAAGACACATTTTTATTCTTAAATCTTTTTGTTTCTTTAAAGAATAACATAAGAAGAAAGATGAAGGTAATGAGAAGCTGAAATTAGTAGAATAAGAACGAGAAATCAATTCTCAAGATAGAGATTGAAGCCAGCCTCTGTCTTTTAGGCTAACGTTCCTTTAGCTGTGATGCTTGTGGATTGTTGAGTAACAAAATTTCAAGTGAGTGTTTGTTTTCATAAGATTCCCTTGGAAACTCAAGCAATTACTAGTCTTGGAAGAAGCCAGCACGAAAATCGTACATCTGAATAACACTTTTAAAAGAACATGGGGATGTATTCCTCACTTACTCTCTCTTGAATGTTTTGGGATCTCAAAGATATGAGACAATGTATTCCTTAACATTAGAACTTAAGATAATGGTCCACACTTGAGGTTCTTGGTACATTTTTATTCAGAAATGATAGCCTTCACTCTATAATTCACCTTTTTCTGAGTAAGTGGGAAAGCATAATGTATCAATCTTCTTTCTCAGTACTGTTCACAATGCTTCCCCCCCCCCCCGTATCACATTCAAATATGCACCTCTCGTGATAGCCCATCCGTAAGACCATCCTCTGAATAGGTGATTGACCATGTTTTGTAATGTAACAGGTAGTTAGAGCAATTATATCTTTGCTTAGGACAACGTTGCCTGATTGTGATGATGGTCCTTTTCGTCGAGTATTCAAGGCTTTACTACCTTATGAGAAAGATGAAAAGAAGAAGGTATTCCACAATTAACTCATAATCAGTGTCTTTAGGAATGTAATCTTGTAGGTTTAAGCCTCTTCCGCCGAGGCCTCATTGTCAACTTCTTCTCAATCCCCACTTCAGGTAATTGAGCACATTGATAAAGTTTCAACTGTAAGAAAATGTAGCTTTATTGCAGCAGCATGTGACATATTCAGCGCAAAGATATCTGGAACTTTTAAGAGGTTTGCTTTACCACTTCTTACCTGACACAAGTTTGTCCAATATATTGTTGTCATTTTTGATAAGCACAGGAAAAAAGTTGGTCATTAGAGACTAACTATACAATAAACTAATGATTCAGGATCTTAGCTTTTCTAGGTTTTGCTGAATTTATAACACATTCATATTTCCCCGCGCAGAATATAATTTGCATTCTTTAATTAGTCATAATTTTGGGCATGATTTTGTTTAAGCTTTCTTTTGGTACCATTCTATGCAAATGGTACGCTGCATTTACTTGTTCTGTTATCTTATATTTGCTCATTTTTATTCTAAAGGTGCAATTATATGTCATTGCCCTTGTTGCAATTTAGCTTATCGGTTTAATAAAAGAACCCAAACTTGCTGCTGCTTTCATTCGGTTTTGATTTACCCGTTCTACTATTTTTACATTTATTGTAAATGACATAAATTTACATGGTCACTTTTAACTAATATATATTACATTATATAAGCATAAGCATTAAATTTTTCATTATTGATCCATTTCTATATCTTAAATAACTGAAGTTTATCTTTGGTGAAGAAGTTTAGATGGATACTAATATGAAATACAGAACCATTATTAACCAGATTCTATTGTAAGCCGCTTGAGCAATCTAAGAATGAGATCTTTCCATGTATCTTCTTCTAGATTTCTTGTATATTGTTATGTTTTCCTTCATTTTACAGTTGAGGTCTGTAGCTTGCTAAACCTTTGATACTGTACTTAGTTTGACTGTGCAACTAATTGCAGGAGTCAACTTACACAAGGGCGTAAGGTGTTGCTCACTCTAGACATAATATCCAAACTTGTTTATAGGGTATGTCAACTGAACAGAACAAATTCTATATGTGGGCCGGTTGTTTACTCTGGTGCATGATGGCTAAATCATTCTTTTAGTAATCTTGTTTATCTCTTTTGCACTCGTGCAGAATTGAACAAATGAAACATCTGGAAAAATGTTATATTAATTAATAACACGTAGACATTCTCGTCATTTTAAACTTAGTTTTCTAACTGATAGGTTCCACCTGTAAATTCAAGGAAACAACTGAATAGAAACAGAAAATTATAACTCTGTATTTATTGAAAGCTGAATTACAAAAAATAAAGAAATACAATCAGCCTTTGAGAGGGCTGTACTCTCCACAATGTGACTTCACTCACTCAATTTTTGCCTCTTCTTCCCCTTCAACTCTTCTCTATTTATAAGCTACTTGTAACTGATTTTTCCTACCTCACCCTACCCCTTCTAACAGAGTTTGTTGCAGCCCCTGCCCTTCTCCAGTGTTCTTGATCCTTCTAGAATTGAACGACTGAAATATCTGAAAAAGGTTATATTAATTGATAACACGTAAACATTCTCGTCATTTTTAACTTAGTTTTCTAACCTTAGTGATTCATGTAATTATGGCTGTATTTTCTAAATTGTGTTTATATATAGCCCGCTCGACCTGAGGGAAGTGCGGTCAAGCTCTGCATTAGATTCTCAGTTTCTTCTATTGTGGGAAGTTTTTGTACATGTTCATCTTTTACATTTTTTTGGTCATGGAACTTTCTAGGGTTCATTTTTGGTTTAAGCAATAAAATTTAAATACGGTGAATTGCAGCCCTCACCACATTCTTGATGCTCACAGGAACAATCAATTTCAGCTGTTATTACCTCTGTGTCAAACATGATACCTCAGGTTGGTTTTCCTTCCACAATGTTATTTTAAGTTTAAGTTTTCAACTTGCACATTTGTATCTTAATATTGTTGTATTGAGACAAGCAATTATATGCTGCCTAATTTCTGGTTCTGTAGAAATATCTTCTTGAACAGCGAGCGGTTCTTGATGATGATGGTGGGAAGTTGCTGAATGAGGATAATGACCTCAGATCTGTAAGTGTGGAAACATATCCTCTACTTCATTTTTAATTGCTAATAATAGCACCAGGTCATTTATTCTTCTTGCCTGGAAATCAAATTTAGCTTCTTCGGTATTTAGAGTCCTTGAAATATAATTGGTCGAATATGCAGGTGCTGCAGTATCTGTTGGATGATGTCTCTGATTTTTTGACAAACAAAGATAATGCAGCAGAAGGGGAAGGTAGTAATATAACAGAAGGGAAAGGTTGCATGACTGTACTTAAAGCTTTTATTGACTATATATCTGACCGGGAGAGAGGTAATTTTCGTTCAAGAAGACATGATAATGAAGATTCTGTCACCCTTACAACAATTCATCAGGTTCTATCGCACTCCCCTATAGTTTATCCTTAAAAGAGTTTTTTTTTTTACTAACATCCATTTCATCTTTTCTTCACCTTCCCCTGGTTCATTTCTTTTTCTTTTTTTCATTTTTCTCATTCCTTTCTTTCTTTGAGCAGTCAAAAGGCTTAGAGTGGGATACAGTTTTCATTGTGAAGGTAGTGTATGGAATCCAGATTGTCAAGTCATTGCAATAATGTCTATTTGTTCGTCACATTAACTCGTTATTATACTGATTAGTATACGTTAACAGATGCTATGATAATCAATTATTTCCTTAAACTTGGAATAATTATTTGTGATAAAAATCATCAATAGTGGTTCTAACACTTGGCTAAATGATTTAGGCAAATGACTCTGAGATCCCCCTGCATGATTTTAATGGCCTTGTAAATGAGAATGGTACTTCGATTGAGGTATTTGTGTTTTGTTCAGAACTCCTTACACGATTTTTTGATTTTAATTTTTTCCACACAACAGTTGTCATTGTACCAATCTTATTTGCTTCTTACACTTAGGAAGAGAGGCGCTTGCTGTATGTAGCTATGACTCGTGCCCGCAAGAAACTTTTCATCTTATATGTGATTACTGATTCCAATTGGCAGGTATAATCTATAAAACCATAGTTCTTTTCTGTATTTACCGTTCAAGGATATCTGTTTCTCTCTATCTATCCATTCCATCCATTTCTTCTTATCTCTCCATTTACTTTATGGTCTTTCTTTAAGCATCAATGGATTGCTTTTCAGGTTCTTCAACCTTCACGTTTTCTTAGAGAAATACCACATCATCTGCTAGAGACCCAGGTGAGATTTGCTTAGAATTCAAACGTTCTGCTCTTAATATCAAAGTTGTGCCTTGTATATACATGTATAACCAAATATATTTCTGTCTTGGGCTCAATGCTAGTGGTGCTTTATGCTAATCTTCAATGAATCTGGGATTAAATCTTCTGCATTGCTCAGCAAAGAGTAAAATCTTCTGCCGTCGTATGTATTCAGAACCATCTTAGAGCATATTGAACTAATTGCATAGCATTAGTATCTGAAATGAGTTAGTTGTGATGAGTAAGATGAAAAGGAAAAAGAAAAGGAAAAATATAATGAAGAAACAAATGAATGGAAAAACATGGAAAATAATTATTTAGTATTTACTGATGAATGCAGATATGCTGAAAAATTTTAGGGATACATTGTCATGGGACAAAAGGAGTTCCTGACACAATGTTCTTACTGACGCGGTTGCAGTTGCTTTACACAAGTGCATTGGTTATGGATTTTATAGTAAATTTTTTCCTTCAATTTTGTAATGGAGGTGATGCGGACATCATCGATGCTTCATTTTTACTGTTATTGGGCTTTATTATTTATGTTTTCTAATTTTATTGTTATCGGGCTTGTAGTAGTGGGTAGGCTTTATCAATTATGTTTGCTAATTTTATTGTTATCGGGCTTGTAGTAGTGGGTTGGCCCAAACCCGTCATTTAATTAGGTTTTCAGTATTTAAACAACTTTCATGTTACAGTTTAGACAGTTGATGATTGAATAAAGTTATAGTTGGCGGCTGCCACGTTTTCTCCCCTTCTCTTCTCCTTCACGTTCTCTACTTCCCCTCCCCTTCTTCCCACGGCTTCTTCCCCTCCCCATCTTCTTGCTTCTTCATTCTTCTTAATTTTCCCTGTTCTACACCAAATTGGTATCAGAGCTAA
Organism: Fraxinus cuspidata; assembly: GCA_903798385.1. Taxonomy (NCBI): domain Eukaryota; kingdom Viridiplantae; phylum Streptophyta; class Magnoliopsida; order Lamiales; family Oleaceae; genus Fraxinus; species Fraxinus cuspidata. The sequence goes on along the minus strand of CAIGRP010062699.1, from coordinate 762 downwards.
ACCTGGTTCCTTTATAAAATTGCTGCTTAATCTTGCACTACAGAATTGTTGTTCAATAAAACCGAATACCACTGATCCTCAGTTCAATCGCAACAACCGCCGTCAGACAGCAACTCACATCTCCTGTCCACCTCTGCGTTCACTGCTTCACCTCTCCACCGCTAATGCTGCTGTAACATATTGCAACGCACCCACCCACCGCGTACATCTCCTCACCCGTCGGCAATTCTCAAGTTCAAATAGCCGACTGTAGCACAAAAAAAAAAAAAAAACCGTATTTTCCACAAATCCCCAGAGCCGTTATCAACCAACCTACAACCCCAATTAATTTTCACAAAACCCAAATTTTCCACCACAAACTTCTGCATTCGCCGGAGTTGCGAGAATCAACGCTGAAATTGAAGCAACCCCAGCTACCGCCCACCAATTGCACCATCTGATATAAGAAGAGGGAGGAGAAGGCGAAGAGGATAGCGAGATCGAAGAGAACCGGAGAGAAAAGGTAGCGCCACCGCCGCCAAGAAACCACGATCAAACCGACCTGCAGAATCACGAAACCAAGCCCTGCATGCGATAGTGGCCTCGGTTTGGTTTTTGTTCAGTGCCATTTATCTTGTAATTGGGCCTTGACTTGGGCCCTTCTTGCTACTTGTTCTTGTTTCAATTGGGCCTTTGTTAATTTGTTTTATTTTAAATTTGGGCTTGTTAAGTTGTTTATTTAAAAAAAAAAAAAGTGATTGATTTTCAGTTTGGGCCTTTAAA
>CAIGRP010062686.1:0-25954 GCA_903798385.1 Fraxinus cuspidata | reverse complement strand
TACAAGGTTATGTACAAGAAGAGAGATAAGGAAACACTTTAATGATTAGCAATGAATAAGACTTAAGTGTTTGGTGTGTTTGATCTTTGATGTATAAAATAATTTTCAAGAATAATGTTTAATCAAAGATCTTTTCAAGAGCTAAATAATTTGATAATAAATGATACGAGAGATCAATATTAGCTCAAGAGAAATCAAATTGAATGCCCAAAGGTTGTGTTTCAAAATGGTAGTTGAGTTGATATTTATAGCAGTTAAAAAGTAAGAAAAGTTCTTCCAACCGGACGAGCAACCGGACGTCCGGTTTACAACCGGATGACCAACTAGCCGTTCAAAACAACTCTGTCAGAACGGTCTAATTTTTGACCGTTGCTTGGTGAACCGGACGTCCGGATGAGCAGTGTCATTTTTTTTCGCCTTCTTTTTCTTTTGTTTGTTTTGAATGAATTTTATATATAAAGANTTTTCATTTGTTTGTTATAAATGATATTTTCATATATTAAAAGAAGAAAACTTTGTATAAGCATTTTTGTTTCTAAAATTTGTCATGTACTACCAATTCTTTTGAGCCTTCGAATTTTGTTTGCCAAAGATTAAAATGTTTTACCTTTACAACCGTTATAAGGAAAATCTCGATATATATTCTTTGACAAGCTTTGATATGAGTGTTTGATGTTCTGACGATCTTCATTTGAGCGATCTACAACTTCTTTTGATAAGTCAATTTTCGTTCAATGACTTTGACTCCATTTTGCCAATCATTAAATCAAATTAACAATTAAGTTAGATAAAACGAATCTTGTTTGTTATAATCAAAACCTACGGTCAACAATAGAAACTCGGTGCTCAATATGACTCAACCAAGAATGTCAAATGATCTCGAATATCTTTGAGTCCGATCACGCTACAAATCTATAGTCAGGTTAATGTGCTACATTGGGAAATACTAATAAACAACAAATTATGTATACATAATAAATAACAATTGCTATATTACACTTACATCGTCGGCGAGCCAAGCTCTCGAAGCCATAATGTCATGAAACCACTTGTAAGCGTCCGGGATCGTCCTTTGAGTTATCATGTGGCTAGCTCCGAAAAAAGAAACATAAATGATTTAATAACATACTTTACTAAAATCATAAAATACTTACCCGAGCATAACTCTTATTCACTCAGTCTCGAACACTATCCATTTGGCATGGTCCACCTCCCGTAAGAGATTAAGGTTCGTTTTGTTAACGAACGTCCTCCTCTTCGCCTCAATCATGAAAGGAAAAACTATGTACTGAGATGAAAATCTCGACCTCTTGCTGACCACCTGCTCTGACATGTCACAACACGCTTTCTTACCCTATATCACAATGGGCATCATATCCTCATTTGTTACCCCCTGCTCTGGTGACCGCTATCTCCTTCGTCATTGGGGCCACCCCTACGTCCTCTCATCCTCCGCACCTCTCCCGTCCCCATCGGGGCCATCCTCTCCCGCTTCACAGATATCAAAAATAATTCTAATGCCTCATCATCTGTCCACAAAGGTTTGTGACTCCGATCTCCGTCACCATCTCAAGCGCCTTCTCCGTCACCTCGTCAGTCACCCCTTCGTCTACCTACTATATCATCTCGAAATTCTGCGAACTCATCCTAAAGGTCTGCTAAATGGCTTCTTAGCACTCCAATATCATGGGATATATATGCTACCTCGCCTCTCAACTCTCATCGCAGTGCTCCTACCTCATTTCCCAACTCCTCTTGTAGCTCACCAACCTCCTCTCTAGACTCTCGTGTTGAGATCGTAATGCGCCCACCCATCTCCTCTCTAATAAATCCAATAAGCCGGTCATACAAATCATCGAAAAAAAGACTTTTAATGTCTGTAGGAGATCCGCTGTAAGGTGTTTGGATGGGGAAAATGAGATCTCATTAGTGGAGGTGATCCCATAAACAGAGGTGATATCCTGGGCAAAGATGATCGTCAATCAACTAGACTGCACTCTTACACATATAACAACAACATTAAAAAAATATTAATCTAATTAAAATAGGCTAACTCATACAAATCGGTAATCAACAAATTATATTTGAATCACATACCCAATCTCAATCCATGTTAGAATCGGACATATGGTCGTCTTGAGTATGCGGAATGGCTAATTCATACACAAAAATTCGAGTCTCTTCCTCTATCGATGGCGTCAACTTAGTTAGGACTTCAAGCTAATATATTGACATTTCAATTAGTTAATGATCATGTGCTAAAATTTTGAAACAACATGTAATATAAATCGCAAATGTATTATGGTCGTCGGGATGCTCGTCAATGATACATCCGAGGACAGAGTGTCTTCTCTCTCCTCGCAAACCGAGTACCCAACAGGAGGACAGTCTCATATGCCCAAATCTGCAACACATACAATTATTATATAAAAATTAAGTATAAAAATTATTTTAACATTAATTATGTGAAATATTTATCTGCACTGTCAGGGGTTATCCATAAGTATCGTACATACACAATGACTCATTGAGCTTCGAGTGTGATCTGGTGAAGACGTGTACGGTGTCTTCAAAATATCTCTGACCCCACGAATAGTTGTTAAATGCATTGATGTCGTAAAAAAATTCCAAATATAAAAGTTCTATCGCAGTTTTCTTGTAAATACACCTCGACACATTCTCAAGGCTATAGATCAGTCCTAACTTCAATCTATCTAAAATCTGGTTGCAATCTCTGATTGCGCCAATCAACTGCGGTAGAAGCACCATCAATTGTCCTTGAAAATACGTGTCGTACAACCTATTGCTTCTTTTGAAAACCATTAATAGATGTTTCGTCGCCCCGTAATCTTCAGTCTTGTCATCAGGGAAAATTCAAACATAGAGAAAGTATCGACCTTTCCCCCGAGGTCGAAGTGGAGGGCATCACCGTCGACTGACCTAAGTAGCTGACACAGTAGTGCATAAATGATTTGCCTGAAGTAATGCGCATTTCTCAATTGATTCAGGGGAATTGGCATAAGATATCTCTGTGCTGATCATCCAACAACTACAATACAATAGCGAAACTATCGAAGCAGCTATCCAAGTACATTTTCCCGTAAATCTGTCCCAGCTCTGCATCTAGATGGCACTTCATCCTGCAAAATTCAAATATTAGAATTTTCAACAAAAGATAGTAGAATAAAGCATAATCGCATTAAATTAAACGAATGGAATTGTAACTACTATATGCAAGAAAATAAAAAGAATGTAAAAATTAAAAGGAGAAGAACAAAAATAAATTAAAGAAAATAAAATAAATTAAACATTAAAGAAACAATTTAAAAAACAATTTCAAATTGAAAAAAATTATGTTAAACAGAAAATAATTAAGAGATTTAAAAAATTAAGAAAAAATAATAATTAATTAAATCAAATACATATAAATGACCAGAAATAAAAAAAAAGGAAAAATAAATGAAATAAAATTATAAAAATATATAAAAAAGCAAGAATATTATAAAGTATTTTAAATTGAAAAAAAAATTAATAAGAAGAAAACAATTAAGGAATGTTTTAAAATATTACTAAACAAATTATAATAAAAACAAAAAAAATTAAACAAACGGAAATAATAATAATAATAATAATTATTATTATTATTAAATAAAGAATATAAATATTATTTAATTAAAATTGAAAAAATTAAAGATTTGTTTAAATAGAATATTTAATTAAAATAATTTTAAATTAAAAAAAAGGAGTTTTGTAATTTTGTTAAAAAGAATATTTAATTTGGTAAATTTCAATTTAAAATTCTATATTTAATTTAAAAAATTAAAATTTCTTAATTTATAAATTAAAAAATATATATTTGGGCCGAATAGTTGGTCCAGCCTACCGACACAATCGATGCATGAAATTGCCATTTTCGACGAGACTAAGTTATTATTATTATTATTTTTTTTTTTTTTTGCAAATTCAACACTTAAATCACTACTACAGTCAATGATCCACTTAAATAATGAATAATACACATTATAAATATCATAAAATCCCCGAATTTTTCGAACGTCATAAATGAAAAATCAATCTCATAATCTACAAAAAAGCTAACAACATTGAAGATAATGTTGTCGGTGATAGGATTATGTGGTGGTCGGACTGTGATGATAGCGACTTCGACTGGATCCCGATTGTTAGAGGCCGTGTGATATTTTCTTTTTTCCACTGGATTCTGGTTTTTCTTAAGAGGGTAAAAATGACTTTTGATAGATATATGATATTTTAAACGACTAACATTTTTTTTACGCCATACTGGAAATATGGCCGAGTCAACTGTCAATTTCATTGTATTTCCTCCTAGGTAGGGGTGCACATGTCATTGGGCGATTCAAAATTTTCGGGTCTCTACCCAGTAGGCAAGTCCATTAATGGATTAGGATTCGAGTACATGTGGTCCGCAATGTTTTACAAATTGAGCATACGAGTCCTCAATCAGCCTTTCTCGGCATTTAGGTTTCTAAATTTTCATTTTCATGTATGTTGGTCTTTGCTGGATGGATTGTCAATTTATTGAGTAGTTATATTGATACCGCATTTTATTTTTATTCAATTAAATACATTTTTAAGAAATACATCACCTCTATTTGACTAATATAAATTATAACCTAACAAAATTAAAAATTTAATACCACAACAATTTCATCGACTTATCTGTACACCACATTAAATCTCATCAAAATCTCCCTTCTTCTTCTTCTGTTTTCATGTTTTATTGTATAGGCTTGAGTTATACAAAGTGAGATTTTTGTTGAATTCTATCAGCGCTTGAAATACAGATCCAGTGATAAGAAAATTCAAGTGGGTATAGAGTTTTTTGTCTATATGATTTAGGGGCTGCTCTCTTTAATATCTTTTACTAGGTGGAACCAATATTTGTACTACAGATACAAAAAGGATTTGGTCAAAACAGAGGTTTCATCTTCTCCTTCGCGGTGCTCTATTTTTTTTTTCTCCGAATTTGCAAAACTTCCATACGTAACTTTTATGTGTGTATATAATACATAAAAATACATATATACAAAGAGAGAGGAGAAAAAATAGGTTTCTGTTTGTAGTGGAAACAATAAATTGTCTTACGTTAAAAAATATATTAATACTACATTTGTGTAATTTTACTTAAATTTATTTGATAAGTATATTTTTTCACTTATCTGGGTTATTAAACACGGTTATTTATTGTTGATTTGGATGAATTATAGTTTAATCATACGTTAATTGTGTTTTGTAGGTAAAATGTGAGGCAAAGTGGGTGAATTGGAATTTGGACAAAAGGAAGGAAAATGGGCAAAAACAAAGTCAATCCAAAGTATTGGGACTAAATCACACACTCTCAATAGTTGATTCGGAATTAATATCGTTGATTGAAAAATTTTTGGGGTCAATTGGATGAATATGAAATTTAAAGGACCAAGATGATATCAAGAAATGACTCAATTTGAACAAGTATTAAATCCGGGGACTGAATTGCACAAGAATGGAAGCTAATGATGAGCGCGGTCTCAGAGTGAAGTCAGAGCAGACCGCGCCGGCTTGTCACTAAATCAACAAGGGCTAAACTAGCTGAATGGCGCGCATGCGGCGGCCAAGAGACTAGTGCGCCTCGTGCGGGCATTCTTTAGGGACTCCATGCGTAATTTTCGACTACGATACAAATTATTGTTTTAATGAAATTCTTTCACGATTTTGATTGAATTTTTGACTCCAATAAATACAGAATCCGTGCCAAACATTGGAAAACTCTCTCTAGCTTCTAAATAGATAATCATATCATCAAATTATCTAGAACAAGAGGCCAATTTACATCAATTTTAAGAGATAAGATCAAACTTTAACAAAGAATTGAATGCCAATTAAATCAAGATTTTGAGAAATTAAACATTTGAATTGAAGATCAAGATTTCTTACATTATTTTAATGATCCGGGTGATGATTTTTCATATTCTTCTTGTAATTTATATAAAATCATGTTAGACTAAATTCGTTTTGTATTTGACGAAGATAAACCATATTTTTTATTTATTTTAATTCAAAACTAGTAGTTTAGTCTTCTTACATGTTTTATTAATTTTGCATATCCATTGCATTATTTAATCGTTTGGCCATCAAATGGATAACTAGTTGCTTATTATAGTATTGAGAGACGCACAATAAACTTATAACACGACAAAATTAACATATGTGTAATAGATGTCATCAATAACATTTATCACGTGTGTAATCATATTGATAATCTAAAATTTAATGCATTCTAATCATGCTAATTCATACTAGGAATAAACTCGGGTCATGATTATAATATAATTAATTTATCTTGAAAAATAAAGTTAAATACATTAATTTTATCGATTGTCAAGAATGCATGAATAAACTAGATTATAAATCAATAATTGAAATAGATAATAATAGACAAATTCTAAATTTAATATAATCATTCATAATTTGACATAAATCCTAATTTTATATTAATTTTAACATAATTTAGCTTAACAAATCAAAACTCTTTTATCCTATGTTTGATTTAAATTTAAGTTAAAGTAACAATTAGCTTGTGTTTGATTTTAATTTAAATCAAAGTAACAATTAATTTTAAGGGATAATTGCAGCAGCAGTTTGAAACCTTTTTCATTTTTCATAGATTTTACCTCAACCTTCACTTTGTGTCACTCACAGTTCTAAACCTTTCAAAAATTAGTGCATGGGGTCCAAATGGACGATTTCTTTTAGTTTGATCGTTAGTTGACCTAATAAATTTGACTTTGACCAATTTTAAAATAGATAAAATGCTAACTTCTCATTAAAAATAAAAAACAAAAAAACAATAAACAATAAATCAAAACCTAATCACTATTCATCTTCTCACCCCACCCCTACCCCCACCTCCTCCTAGACTCAAAATCAGTTGGTCCCGTATTATCCCTCCTTGCCACCACTCCATTGCACTCATCCACTGACTTTGCCACTTTTCTCGCCAATGTCTCCTCCTTAATTCTTCCCTCATTATACTCAGACTCCAACAACCCATTTTTCATATTATTTGGTCCAAGTCAATATTGCTTATGTTGAAAAAAATTAAGCTTTTTTTTTCTTCCCTCATCCCCTCCTATTGCTAGGGAGTTGGGGCATTACTATTATTAGGGGCAGAAGAATAAAGGTTTGTAGGTGGGGCGAATTGGGGATTGGATTAGAATTAGGAATTTGAGATGGAGCATGTTGATGTTGAGGCTGATGAGAAGCAGGGGGGGACGGTGGTGAAGGAGATGGTACTGAGGAGGGGAAACATGATCATCGATGTTGGATGGGAATCGAGAAATCACGTCTTACTGTTGTTTTTGGCGCTGAAGCTGCCACAAAAGAAGGCATTGCTACTGCTGCGCCATTGCTGCCGCCTTGGCGGCTTCCATTTTTCCCTGTACTTTGAGTTTATGGTGGATCAATCAGGATTCAAGGGGTTATGGTGGAAGAAGTAAATTTGAAGGAGTTATAGAAACATGCCTCCTAGGTCTCTTGAAGTTCGTTCCATGGGGTTAGGATGGTTGATTGGTTTGGACTAGGGTAGTTGTGGTGGTGATGGTAAGGGTTGGTCATGGCTAGGTGGGTGAGGGAACTATTTTTTGGTTTTGATAGGGTTGGGTTGGGGGGGAGGGTGAGTAGGGATCGGGATAGAGAAGATGATGTGTCCATATGTGTTTTTATTTATTTGGTTCTTTTAATTTAATTTTTTTAATATGCAAAGTTAACATTTTATTCAATTCAAAATTGGTCAAAGTCAAATTTATTGAGTCAACTAACAATTAAACTAATAGAAATCATCTATTTGGATTTCAAGTGCTAATTTTTGAAATGTTTGAAATTGTGGGTGGCACAAAGTGAATGTTAAAATAAAGTCTGCGAAAAATCGAAAGATTTGAAACCACTACAACAGTTATCCCTAATTTTAACATGGAATTTACAACTTTTCAAATTTCAATCACGCATTTGATAACTTTTTTTTCAAAATTTACATGCTGCTAGAGCTGCAACGGGCTCTGCCAGGACCAATGGGACCCTTGCAAAGTGGATAAATCCTTTACTAAAAACTTTATTTTTTAATCATGCTATTTGTACAATGAGGGATAACTTTGTTGATAATCGTGAGTTAGTAGAAATTTACGCCATGGATTGTAAAATATTTGATTTGGCTGCTTAACAAATATCCCCTAAATCCAAAGCGTGCGTCTTCTTAATCCAACGCCCACATATCACAATTTTTGAAACCCTAAAACACAACTCCAGACCCAACCCTAAGCACAATTCCGCATTTACATACCGTTCCTCTTGCAATAGCTTAATCTCCAAGCATTCTTGGCCTCCCACAGTTTGTGCGTACTTCCTGGTGGAATTGGACAAGAGTATTCCCATACGATTCTTATAACTTAGAAGAAAGCGGTATTTCTACAGCCTGTTTCTTGGCTACCTGTGTAAGTTTCTTTCGCCAGTACGGGAATTGAACTGGGTTTGTTGGGATCTTTTTGAGTTTTTACTCTCAGTGTTTTATTGATATTGATTTTTTCCTCAAAAAAGATTTGATTTTTTAATTACGAAAATTGAACTGGGTTTGTTGGGTTCTTTTTTATTTTTTACTTTCTCGATTTCTTAAATTGTTTTATGCGTCTGTACTATTAACAACCATGGTATAATTGATGTTTGTACGGCAGTTGTGTGTTCATCTATGACCCATATGAAAGTATGAATTGGACAAGAGTAGTCACTAAAAAATCTTACTACTAACTAAAACTGGCATCAGTTTGAGTGGTTGCGATTTCAGAGCCGTTTTGTGAGCTTCTTTTCTCAAAATTTGATTATTTGGTTTGCAAGTACAATAAATTAATTGGGTATGCTGGGCTCTTTTTGATCTTTCACTTGCTGTGATTTCTTGAATTGATAAATGCTTGGTTCACGTTGCTTAAACTTTTGGGATTAATTTAAGTTTCTATGGTGCAAATGTTAAATGATTGGAGGATAAGATTGCATTTTGTATGTCGATTGTGTATGTATCTGTAACTCATATGAAAGTATTGCTTAAAAATTGAATCTGGTTTTGTTTATATATGTTTGAAGAACTTATATGCCTTCAAAGTAACTTCATTGTTGGGAATTCTGTAATTGACTAATATAAATTTCGATTTGGGCACAGGAATTTTGTCAAATTTGTCTAGTCTTTGATGAAATTATGGATTCTACAGCTAAGAATAAACTGGCATTGCTGTAAGTGGTTTCGATAGCAGATCCTGTCTGTCTGTTCTTGGCTGCCTGTGTAAGTTGCCTTTGTTATTTTTTTTAGTACAAAAATTGACATGGGTATGCATGATTAATTGAAGTTTGTATGGTATATTTGTCAACTGATTGGACGATATAACACTCTTTCATGTGTCTTTAATCTAAATCTTAGGGCTTATTAAAGTTTTTGGGGTGCATTTTGCCAAATGATTACTTGAAGTGGTGCTTTTGTTTTTATTTATGGTGCGTGCATCAATAACGGGCATTGCTCTGGGTGGTTTCAATTTCAGAGCTTGCCTGCAGTTTCTTTGCAGCATGTGAGTTTTTTTTTCCTCAGATATGTGCTAATTTCCTTTTTTAAGGGGAAAAAATGAATTGAGTATGTGGGCCCTTTTTATCTTTTACTTACTGCAATTTCTTGAATTGTTTTTCGCTTGGTTCATGTGTCTGTAATTCTAAAATTTCAAAGAGCAATTGAAGTTCGCATGGTGCTTTTTCTGTATCTTGTCTGTCTATCTATAACCCATTGTGAATTATTGCTTGAAAATGAATCTCGGTTTGCCTGCACTTGCTCTCAAGAACTTACGTGTCATCAGAAATTAGGTTTTTTAAAAATGAAAAATAAAAATTGTTGTTACAGAATTGGCTAACAAAATTTTTATTGGGGCAGAGGAGTTTTCTTAAATTTGTGAAGTCTTAGATGATTTTGTAATTCATGTTCTCCATCATGAAATGTCGGTAGTACCCAAACAAGTGCCTCTCAATTGGTCAATTGTTTGAACCCTGAAATGTAATTTTCTAAATTCTTCTCCCCTCCATATCGATTTCTAAGCGGTTAAAGTCTGTTTCTACACTGAATTTCAATGTGTCCCTTGATTTCTTTCTAAGGCTTTAGATATTTTCCTTCTCTTTCATCCTCTTTCTATTTATATTTGTCAGCAGTATGTTGTATATTTGTATATTTTCACTCTAATTGCCTACTTCTATAATTTTGTGTGAGATATGCATAAACCCCACCTTGTCTAAACAAGCTTAGTGTCATTTGCGATGAAGTTGGGGTCTACTACATTTTGATCCCCATTTTTTACCGTTAAACAAAAAAGAATAGCACATGTTACTCCCGTGTACTTGAGTACAAAGAAAGATGTTGGAAATATGGTAGATGTAGAAGAATTAACAAGTTAGTAGTTTCAACTATATGTCAAGATTTAGGGTAGGAAGAAAGATCAGAAATATGAGTTTAAATTAGGTTGAGCTTAAATGCTAGAAAGCAAGCCAAAAAATGTCTGTAGCCTTTTTTTTTCTTTTTTTTGGTGCGAGTAGGGGAAGTATTCCGTATCTTCATAAGCTTTGCCTGAACACATAGTGTTATGTACTCAATTATATTTTTGATTGTCTTTCAATCTTTTGCTCAAGAGGGAATAATTTCATGCATCCCCTATTTGTTTCCAACCATTTTGTTTTAGGATCCCTTATTTTCTTTGTTTATTGAACTGGTACGTGGGTTTTGGATACGGGTACATCTCTAGGAGTTGCATCTTCCCCCCCCCGCCCTGAACTGTAGAATATGGGGGTACGGCTAAAAATGATTCAAAATTTAGATACGGGTACATGGATACATCTTACAAACAATTTTATAGACATTTATAAACTAATAATTTTAGATACTAATAAATTATTTCAAGTTAGAAGGTAAATGCTTTATTTTATACTGCTTATGTAAGTTTACTGACCGCATATTGATGGACGAATGACTGTCATATGAACAGATCTTGTAATTTAGAGTGGCCTCTTTCATCCATCTTTCAAAAATTTTGGTGAAAGAAAGGAATTTCAGATGGCTGCTTTATTTCCTGGTGATCCTTCCCTCCAAGGAGTACATGAAGGAAATTATATGGTTTCTCATGACAATCTAGAAGAAGGTGGTGGCCGTTGGTATTTATCTAGGAAGGAAATTGAAGAAAATTCCCCTTCTAGACAAGATGGCATTGATTTGAAGAAGGAGGCTTATTTACGCAAGTCATATTGTACATTTTTACAAGATTTAGGCATGAGGCTGAAAGTGTAAGCCCTCTTGCTTGCTTGGTTAGTTTGTTATGTTCTTTTTTATGTTTCTTGTGTGGATGAAAATGCAATTTGCATTGTTTGGCCTATCAAATTGACAAACAGAGCTTTAGAATGTCAGCCATATCTTTGAAATTGTATTTCTCCTTTTTGTTTAGCATTGTACGAGTTTATGAATACATTGCTATTCTACATGGTGGAAGGGACTTTTGTTCTAGGGACATTACGTATTGTGTGCATACAATATATACATGCAAAAGCAAATACATGTGTATTTATTATGTGGGTGTTGATAGAGGGATAGATTGGTGGGGTGGGTGGATATGTGCATTCATGTATCAAATTTTGCATGGTCAGTTATAAGTCCATAGTGTCTTCTTGATGGAGACTATTTATATGTACGCACATATTGATAAATATTCTGTGTCAGTCAATAAGGAGAGGTCATGGATTCCTGCTCAGCAATATGTGCATATATCCATCAAGCATCATTAAAATGTGTTCAACAAAATCCATCTGCATCCCTCGAGTAATTTTCCTCTGCACTCTTTTTGCCTTAAAATGTAATATATCAAAGCTGTAAGATTATTTTCCAAAATCAGTTCTGAATGCTTTATTATGCAGGCCGCAGGTAACCATCGCTACAGCAATAATTTTTTGTCATCGTTTCTTTCTTCGTCAGTCCCTTGTGAAAAATGATAGGAGGGTGAGCTATATTTTCTTCACTTTGTTATTTGTTTTATCTGTAGCAAAAAATCTTATAGTATGTGGCTACTACATCAAGGACAGTGACTATTAGCCTGTTAATAAGAATAATGGAAATTAGCCTGATAATAAGAATAATGGAATGCAGTCTAATGAGTGAATTAATTGTAGGATATGTTTTGTTATCAATAAAATCCACTAGCATAGAAATTGCTATTTAAGCAGTTTCCAATGTCATAGTGTTTATGAATTTGGTGGATAGCAACTATACTTCATGTATACTGGATTCTGTTCGTTCGGAATATAAAACGAAAAAGTTGTCCTGTTTTCTGTTTATCATGTTCTTAAGTAACTTACACCCCTGTTTAGGTCCTTGGGAAATTGCAGGAGTTAATGATAAAGAAACTGTTATTTGAAAAAAAGATGCAGAGAAGAAGCAAAAAGAATATCTCATACCGTGCAAGAAACAAAGAAAACCCTACCTTAAAAATCAACGTAAATGTGATCATCTTATTTAGAGATGAAGTCGTGAAAAACACAAAGTGCTGTAGGGGTAAAACTGAACATAATCATCATATGGCTTTGTTTTATCCTTAATTACCCTGATGATTTTGCTGTTCACATAATTGATAATTCGGTGCCTGAATTTGCAGACCATTGCTACAGTATGTATGTTTCTTGCTGGCAAGGTTGAAGAAACGCCTCGTCCTCTGAAAGATGTTATACTTGTGTCCTATGAAATCGTTCATAAAAAGGATCCTGCTGCTCTGCAGAGGATCAAACAAAAGGTGGTGTTACCTTTGTTCTTCTTTTTATCTTGCTTGTTGGCCTGCAAATACTTGAGCTTGCTTCTTTTATTCGCATATAACTTATGGCCTCATTTTTTTATAATGCATTAAATTCCATGCATTATTGGTTTCTGTATTTAATATATAAAACATCGTTATCTCCCCTGCAATCAGGAATGCTATGTATTATTCATTCTCTTCTTTAATTTCTAATAATCGAGCTTGTTCCTAATGGTTCTGTACTATGTAATAAAGTTATTTGATATACGTTCTTTTGCAGGAGGTATATGAACAACAAAAAGAACTAATTTTGCTGGGAGAGAGAGTTATTCTTACTACTCTTGGTTTTGATCTCAATTTACACCATCCATATAAGCCCCTTGTCGAAGCAATAAAAAAATTTAAGGTTGCTCAAAATGCATTAGCTCAAGTTGCATGGAATTTCGTTAATGATGGGTATGATATGTTACTTATTACAGTTCTAATATGGAGACCGTCCATGGCCATTCTTCCTCTTTTCTTTTTGACCCGAGAAAGCCACGTGCAGGCTTCGGACATCTCTCTGCTTGCAATTTAAGCCACACCACATTGCAGCAGGTGCTATTTTCCTTGCTGCCAAGTTTCTCAAAGTAAAGCTCCCATCTGATGGTGAGAAGGTTTGGTGGCAGGAGTTTGACGTAACCCCACGCCAATTGGAGGGTTGGTTTTTCTAGCCTGCCTTTGGCAGCAGTGTACATATTAGATTTGTGGTGTTGGATAACACCAATACCATTTTTTCATGATTTGGTCAAATGAATCAAATTTAATTTGATGCTTTTAATTGAATTTGATTTTTAACTGAAATTCGAAAAAGAGAAAAGGGGGAGGGTCAAGGATGTTATTGTTCAGAGGAATTAGAATGCACATTTATATTCCCAAATAAGTGTATTTATTCCCATATTGACCAGAGGATTTATTCCTTGCAGAGGTCAGCAATCAGATGTTAGAATTGTATGAACAAAATAGACTGCCAACTTCTCAGGCGAGTGAAGCAGAAGGAAGTGCTGGAGGCAGTCGACCTCAGCCAAAAACTCCTGCAAGTGAAGAGCATGTCACTGATCACATCAATTCGTTGAAGCCAGGAACTTTAACATCAGCGAGGCTAGTTCCTGATCAACCACATGCAGATAATCACAATGGGCAGCCAAGAATGACTCAGACTCGAAATAATGACCATGTAGGAACCAACATGAATGCAGAAATAAATAGCATTCCGGATCACGAGGGAGATGAGGAGATTGATGACATTTATAACCATGAACGAGGGGCATTACCTCATGAGGGGAATACGGGGGAAGTCCAGAATACATCAGAGTCGGTTTTGGATGGACATGATCAGGAACATGAAGGAAATGTTGGGAGAACTGAAAGGAGGAATTCTTTGGACCTGAAGGATAAATACCACAGCCGAAATCCAGGCCCCGAGGATGGTAAGGTTGGCCAGTCACCTCAAGATGCTAGAAAAAAGATCAACAGAGAGAAGGTTAAAGCAGCTCTCGAACGGAGAAAAGCCCGTGGGGGCATAACTCGTAAAATGGATCCTATGGATGAACTCGAAAGAGAATTGGAGGATGTTGAATTGCCTAGTCAGAGTGAGAAGATTAAGCATGACAGAAAACAAAGCTGGTTCAAGTCTTCGAAGAGGCCAGAGCATGAGAAGTCCCATAATGCGAAATATCTAGATGAGGATGGAGATTTGCATTACCAAGCATTGAGAGGAAAGCAGTTCCATGGGGGCTCCGTAGAAGAAGGGGAATTGGAATTGTTTGATGATGCTGACCAGGGATATCGGTCACCAAGGTCGAACAATCGTAAGAGGAAGGCTATTAGTCCTCGGACAAACATGTAGAGGTAAAGCAGCGAAATTATTATATGTTAGGCTCTCATAACCATCATTGAACATGCGAGCTGCTCTACTTGAGAAGGAACCCAAAACTTCTTGTTCAGGTCGACTATTTGGATTCATCGCCAAATTTGATTCCCCCCGTCTCCCTGGAATTTCTGGAAAATGTGTTTTAAAAGGGAAAAAAATTTACAAAATTAAGTTTTGATGGGGACTTCTGATATTGGTCCAGTATTACATGTTAATTTTCTATATATATATATTTTCTTTCTCCTTACTATGATGACTGTAATTTTATCTTCACATTTCTCATTTTAGATAAAATGACAAATTTTCTGTTGCCTTGGGCACTGCAGTTTCTCTTTTAGTTACTTTCTGTAATCTTTGTTGCCCTCTGCTTAGTGTGCCCCCTTTTTCTTTGTGGAATAGGTTGTTGGTCTACCATGCACCTGCTCGCTGCTTCTCTTAGCCTGCTAAGGGTGGAACACTCTTCATCTATATATTTTAACAATTTTTTTCTTAGAACTTCAGCAAGATGGGAAGCCTGCATATGGAAATTGATTCAAATAGTCGATTGGAAGAAGTTACAATTCCTTTAGAAGTAGTAGATTGCATGTTTACACTTTCATCCGATAAGAAATCGAACTAGTCCCATTGCCCTGGAAAAAATTTGTTCTTATCATTTGAGCTAACTTTTGGCGTATGGTTATAAAAGTCTTTCAATCGTTTGGTTAATTTCATCTCCCAACCGTTTCTTGGTTTAGGAAGAGTGGACGATAAATAAAAAACAAAACTCTGGGCTTGCTGTTGTTGAGGACATAGTATAAGGTCATACCTTAACTTGCCCTATGCTCTCGATAAGGATAAGAGGGACATTTTGTCTTGGGGTCCTATTGCGAGTGGTCAAGGGCAGAGCCAACACCTAGTTGCTCATGCTGGCTCCGCCGATTTATTTATTTATTTTATTTTTTTTCCTTATATTGGTTGGCAGCTCAACGGCTGTCAATGCTCGCCTGGATTCTTGGATCCTCCACTTCATGTGGTGAGTAATATTGCTTCATCTACGTCTTCAAATATTTATCCATAAGATGTAAGTTCTAAAATTTTGAATTAATTTTAAGGTTTGAACTTTCTTTCGTACTTAATTTTTTCACTCTATACAAGCAACATCGCATTTTGTTTTGATCTCATATAAAAAATATATTCCACAAGTTATATCTTCAATCATTTTAATCAAGGGCTGCTTTAACTCTTATCAATTTTTTTTATAGCAACTTGAGATGGCTGGCCAGTGGTACAATCCCAAATGACTAGATTTCTACTATGGTATTTGTCCTTCGGTTCCGAATATCTCGTTTTCCTTCTCTCAATTCTCCCAACAACCCCTTCATGTCCTTCATAACTAAGTCCTTCCAAATTGTCTTCGGAATATACGCATTTCACGAAATTACTATTTCATCATCATTAATCCAGCAATAATATTTACACTTTCTTTTTTTGGGGAGATTTGTCAAAAGATTTGACGAAGTAGAAAATTGCGTTACTGGGTTTCGTAACATGGAAAAGCAGTTAGAGGTATTCTTTGAAGACTATGAAGGTAATATCATTTTTCAACCTTAAATTCTACTTATCATCAAGGATGTAATGCGTCCGTATTGTTAGTAACAATATATCTTGAGGACAAAGGTTTGACACTTTTAAAGAAACTTATTTAGGTTAGTACCAAATGAATCTTATAGTCGCGTAGCACAAATCATTGCACATAATTTAGAATATCTTAAAACAAAATATTTAGTCCCTTGTTATCATTGCGTGGTAAACAATAACATTGTATGGCATCTGCAACTGTTTATATTTAGCTTTCTTTCAGGTATAGTTTTTGAATATAATTGTTATATTCATAGTTTACGGTTAATGGTACATTCGTGTGCTATTGTATTGATCGGTGTTGCTTGTCACGGGCCTTGGCTCGCTTTTTTTGAGCCACGGGCCGACGAGTCAAATTGACATTTCTAAATTTTATCGACGGTACCGGACTCTAAGACATATGATTTATTCTAAGTTCGATATAAAGACATTTATTAATAAAGTTCAAAATAACCTTAATTTAGGTGATCATGATTGGAATGTGCATTTTGTTCTATAATCTGGCCTTAAAACATATTTTTCCCCCATGCAATGTGAAACACAATATCCTAACTTAAATTGTGTTTCCCTCACGAATAAATATTTTTTGTGGCATTTGCACAGTGCATAAATGAATGATTTTCGTTGTTCCATATTCGTATCGCAATGGAAACTAATTGAGATTTTTTTTTTTATCGTTTATCAATAATTTTTATTTTAGTTGCAGTATTCCATCTCCGAGTGTAGTTATGCGTAGCTGGCCATATCGGCCCATGCAACCTTATTTGCACTTGACAACATAAGATCCGAAATGAAAAATAATATTATGTATCGAGTTATAACATGTGCCGTCAAACCGAGTAGAAGCACATGTATGTGTTCTCTACTAGATAGGAGTGGGCAAAACCCGAACGAACCCGCCAAAACCGTCCAAACCGAACCAACTCGACCAGTTTGGGCAGGTTTGTTTTGTTGTTTTTACATGGGTTGATGGATTAGTTGTGTAGGCGGGTTGAGTTGAGTCGGATTATGAGTTAACTCATGAAAATCGAATAAACTCGCCCAACCCAACCTGACTATATTTATGAACTTTACAAGTGTTATAATGTTGCTTGGACGAAATTGAGTTACTTTATTTCTTCACACAACTTCCCAAAACTACAATATTTAGACAAACCTAGATTAAAATGCTAGTTCTTGTTGGGGAAATTTTGTGCAATAGTTGAAAAGTTTGAGGAAACTATACACAAATTATATACTACTAATTAACTAGGTTCTATATACGCAAACGTGATACATGAGAAGTCTTGAATATGGTACAAGACATGGAAACTCTTAGAAAGCTACGGACTTTATCATGATCAACAAGATCAAAATATATATCCTTTCCAATATGTCCTTCAAATCCTCATCTCGAGCAACCGCAAAAGGCACAGGGTTTGAGAATTGAGATGAAGGAAAGGGAATTAATTTGTTGTTCACAGGGAAAGGGATTCAAGGGAACGAGTATGCTTTTGGCTTCTCAGTTCTCAGGGTTTGTTCATTGCAATGTGTGGGCCACTTTTTTCTAAATGTTAAAAGACTTGGGCATGGACAGTTGGGTGGGCTTTTTTTCAAGGCGAAAAAATTAAGGGTCCAGTGGGGGGCAACTTAATGGGTCTGCCCCTGTTTGTGACGAGTGCAATGTTTTGAAAGATTCAAGGGTGTAGCTACTGTTATCCCCAATTTCTATGTCGTTATCATTTAAAGACCAATATTGTATGTATTATGAAATGTTGGGGACCATTTAACTTCTTTTCGTAAGTTGAGGAACAACTTTCAACTTGATAAAAAGGTTGGGTCGAACAATGTAATATTCCACATCAAAAAGTAGTAAAAAAAATTTACTCTGTGTATTAGAGTCGATGCCCTTGTGGGCGTCCCTCCCATACATCTGAAAGTCAGACTTATAGTTTGTCCCCATAAAATTGTAAACAATATAAACTAATTTGATAAATCAATCAAAGGGGAAGAAGAAGAAGAAGAAGAAGACCCATTTCTTGAGCCGTCAACCAAAACTTAGTTTCTATTGATAGAATTATGTTTTATATACAAGAAGACCAAAACTAAAAGGAAACTTACCAAAGATAGGAAACTAATAATATTTTGTATAAATAAATTATAGGAAAAATTGCAACCACGGTACCTAACCTTTTACCTTTATGTAGACTTTGCCCAAACCTTTCATTTGTGCCACCACAGGTACCAAACCTTTAAAGATGTCGCAGTTGGAGTCCAAATGGATGGAATCCATCCATTTAGTTTGACCTCTTTTGACTAATTTAGAAGGGGTAAAATAATACTTTTATATTATTCTACATAAAATAATATTACTATAATTAAATAAAATATTTATAAATTAAAAAGAAACATCTGGAAGAACACTGTTCCCGATTGCGGAAAGAAGAACATATAATCAATCCCAATTGGCGTTCTCCTGAATAGAGAAAAGCCTAGTGCGCAAAGAGAGCTCTTTAAGTTTGTATTAGATTTTTAGGGTTAGCACTCAAAAGAGGAAATGAAGGGAAAACCATGGACAGAGGGCCAAATGGAATTGGACGGCGAATGTCTCCGTTTCAAGTGTTCGTTTATAGTGGGACCTAAGAAATGGAATATCATAAAGGAGTGAGTTTTGATGATTTCCTTTTGTGATGCTCAGATTTAGCAAGTCCAGATTATGATCCAGATGCTTGAAATCTGGTTATCTTCATTGGAGTCCAAATTATGAACCAGAAGCTTGAAATGGGTTTCTTGGAATTTGCTTTTTTTCTCTGGTTATCTTCATTGTTTTTGCAGCTTAAAATCTGCCATTACACCTAGGTTTTACTTATCTGTGTGTGAACTGTCAAGAGTGTTCTTAGGTTTGAGGTGAGGACGGGGCGGGTCGGGAGAACTGTGTCCTTCCATTTTTTCTTTTTTAATATTTTTATTTAATTACTATAATATTATTTTATGTAGAATAATATAAAATTATTATTTTACCATTTCTAAATTAGTCAAGAGGCCAAATTTTTTTAATGGTCAACTAACGGTCAAATGGATGAATTCCATCCATCTGGACTCTAACTGCGACATTTTTAAAGGTTACGTACCTCTAATGGCACAAATGAAAATTTTGGGCGAAGTCTGCATAAATGTGAAATGTTTGGTATCTTGGCTACAATTTTCCCTAAATTATATTATGCCCATATTTGATCCACATTTTTCTCAAAATTCATTATTTCAAAACTCATTTTCAACCACACATTCTTCAATAAAATAATACTACACACAAATTCAAAAATTTTTCTTATTTTTTAACCACATATTTTCCATTACATCACATCACATCACATCATACAATACATTTTTTTCTAAATAATGTGTATCAAACACCCCCCATATAAGGCTAACATCTCCCTCAAACTCACGATGCGACAACAAGAAGCGAAAATGATGAACTTGATGAGACTTAGTGAAGAAGTCAGCAAGCTGCAACGATGAAGAAACAAAAAGTAGGAAAATGGTGCCAGTTTATAGATGATGGCTAATCAGATAACAATTAATCTCAATATGCTTCGTGAGCTCATCGAACACATAGTTGTTAGATATCTAAATAACTCTTTTATTGGGACAATACATGGCGGTTGGAGAGAGTGAAGGAACACCCATGTCTACAAATAACTAACACAACCATACAATCTCAGTGGTGATGGATGTCATAGCACGATACTCTACCTCGGTAAAGGAACGAGAAACAACGATCTGTTTCTTACTCTTTCACAAGATAAAGGAATCATCCAAAAATATTCAAAAGTTAGTAGTGGACTTATGATCAGTGGGGTTACTGGCCCAATCAACATCTGATTAAGCACGGAGCACCAAAGGGGAGGTTGAGGAAAATAAAAGACTTTGAAAGCCAGTACCATGAATATAGTGGAAAAACGAACAACAACTGCCTAGTGAACTGTAGTAGGAGCCGAAACAAATTGACTAACAATGTGAACAACATAAGCAATATCATAACATATGATGGCGAGATAAACTAAATATCCAACAATGGTGTGATATAAAGTGAGATCAGTCAAGGGTACACCGTCAGATAGTGAATAATAGGCAGTTGACTCAACATAAGTATAAGTAGTTTTAGTAAAAGTAAGACGAGCACGCTCAATAACATTCATAGTATACTTGGATTTATAGAGAAGATAACATTTAGGAGAAGACGCAACTTCAAATCCCAAAAAAAAAAAAGATAATATACCTAAGTCCTTAACTTCAAAATGACAAGCCAATTTTGATTTCAAATCAACAATCACATCAACATCATCACTAATAATAATCATATCATCTAGATACAATAAAAGTAGAATGCGACCGGTGAGGTGAGCCTAAAGAATAATGTGGAGTCATGATGATTGGATGTGAAGCCAAGAAAGGTAACATTAATGAAAAATTTCTCAAATCAGGCATGAGGAGCTTGTTTGAGGCCATAAAGTGCATTCTTGAGCTTACAAACATATCCAGGAGTATGAGAAAGGCCAAAAGGAAGAACCATATAAACCTCATCTTGAAGATTTTCATTCAGAAATGTATTTTTAACATCCAACTAAGAGAGACTCCATTGACGAACATATGCAACTACAATAAGTGTACGAATAGTGGTTATCTTGGCAACAGGAGCAAAAATCTCTATATAATCCAAACCAAGCTGCTAATTGAAACCCTTAGCAACCAATCTATACTTATAACGCTCAACTGGACCATCAAATTTGGTTTTAATCTTATAAACCCAACGAGAACCAATAGCATGTTTACCTGGAGGTAAGGAAATCAGGTCCCAAGTTTTGTTTTATGTAGACCAGAGAGTTCATCAACCATAGCCTGTTGCCAAAGAGGATCCAGAATAACTTTTTTATAGGAAGAAGCTTCAGATAGCTTGTGAATGGTGGTAAGAAAAGAGAAAAAAGAATCTGAATAGTATGAATAAGCAAAATCTGGTAATTGAGTGGACTTACGAATATGTTGATGATATCGATGAAGGGAAGCAGGAGCTAGATCAACGATCTCAGGAGATACTTGGAAGGCAATAAAAGGAAGAGGGATTATTATGAACGATGTATGTGTAACCTGTAAGTCGTGAAGAATAAACAGTACGTGAGATATGGGAAGATGATCTATCAACATCATCGGAGAATGGATCTATACAAATGAATTCAGTTTTAGTTACGTCATGAGTATTATCAGAAATAGAAAAAATGGGATATACTCAAGAAACGCAACATGAAGAGATCAAAACATCGCTAACCCTTTTGGCCCACCCATAACCTAAGAAAATACATATAGCAGAGTGAGATGTCAACTTATTGTGTTCTACATCAGGACGAAAAACAAAGCAAATACAACCAAAGAATCTCAATGAGTAATCAGAAAGATGCCCAAACAACGTTTTAAAGGGTGAGAAGCCTGAAGTATGAGAAGATGAAATCTTATTAATTAGAGAAAGAGTAGTGAGAAATGTTTTCCTCTGAAATTCACTGGGAACTTTGGCAAACAAGAGAAGGGAACGAATAGTTTCTACAATGTGCATATACTTTCATTCAGTAAAATCATTTTGTTGTGAGGTGTTAGTACACGAGATTTGATCAATTGTACCATCAAAAGCAAGTAATTCAGAGAAATCGTAGAAGTATATTCTCTACCCAAGTCACATCGAAAGTGCTTAATTACAATATAATGTTGAGTTTTAGTAAGTGCTCTAAAAGAAAGATAAATAGAAAGAAGTTCATAAAGCCATTTCATTAGATAAACCCTACAATAACGACTATAATCATCAATAAAAGATACATAATATCTAGACCCTCATTTTGTAGAAATATGAGCAGGTCTCCGTACATCAATGAATAAGATCAAATGGTGCAACATAACAAGAAATACTTCGAGGAAAAGGTATATTAGAAAATTTTGTTAATTTGGAACCACTACAATCAGAAATATCATGAGTTTGTAAGTCTCCCAGTTGACCCGTAGATACTAAAAACTTCAAATGACTAGCGGAAATATGTCCAAGATGAGAATGCCAAAAATAAAAACAAGAAGAAGAATTCAAAGATAAAGGTGACAAGTCAACACCAAATATTGCAACATGTGGTGGTCTATATTGTCCGGAACATTTAACCCTCGTTGTCTACGGTAGTAGAAGAAAACTGAACTAAGTATCCAGAATCGCATAATTGGCCAATAAAAAAAAGACTCAAATAAAAAGTTTGGACACAGTAGACGTCTGAAAGCAATAAAATATACGTGTTGATAGAACCAATACCTGCTAAGGGCAATGGGGGTGTCATCAACAGTCATAACGGACATACACGAGTTAGAAAGACATAAGCCATAAAAGAATTTTTGAGTTTGATGACATGAGTCAAAGATCCATGAGGAAGTAATACCCGATGGACTTTGGGATGACAAACCTATGTGAGTAGAGGCTGACATAGCATGCGATTGTGTGGATAAGAACTTCTGAAACTTCTCTACTAAATCAGTCAACATGGGATTGGAGGGAGGTAGTACTCCAAGTATAGATGAGTTACAGTTGGCATGGTGGTAGCTATGTTAGCATTGAGACGATGAGATCGTTATT
Organism: Fraxinus cuspidata; assembly: GCA_903798385.1. Classification (NCBI taxonomy): domain Eukaryota; kingdom Viridiplantae; phylum Streptophyta; class Magnoliopsida; order Lamiales; family Oleaceae; genus Fraxinus; species Fraxinus cuspidata. The sequence continues at coordinate 2,928 of CAIGRP010062686.1, read as the reverse complement.
GTGGTTGCTACTTCTTCAATAGTTTAGGACATTGAGACTTTTAATGTTCTTTTGGTTTGCAAAAGTTACACTCATCATTAGCAACTCTCATATAACCTTTGTTTTGATTCTGTGGACGGTAAAGAGAGTACATCCAATACTGAGATGTTAGATGGAGGAAAAGATACTTCTCTTGTAAGGGTTTTTAGACGTGTTTTCTGAGCTACAAGTTCACTATCCACTGAATCAACTGAAGGAAGTGGTGTGCGATGCAAGATGCTGCCTCTAATTCACTCAAAATTACTGCGAAGTACTATAAAAATTGAACTAATCACTGCTCATCTCTAAAAGTAATATTCATCACATGCTTTTAGTCATGCTGATTCTGTAAGAGCCAACTCGTCCTAAATTGAATTCAGAGTAGTGCAAAAGTCGATAATATTCACATTTTTCTATTGTAAAGCCCATATATCAATTTCCAACTGATACTGCTTTGCAAAGTTTGATTTATTGTATAGCATGTAAAAGTGATCCTAAACTTCTTTTGTTATTTCAAACTTCGTCAACTGTGTACCAATGGATTACTCAACAAAATTATGAATCAAAGTAAGAATCTTCACATTGTTTGACTTCTACGTATCTAACTCTGTTCATAATTATCAACAGTGTTCTTAGGTTTTACAATGGTTCCACTAACATAACTCCACAATCTTTTTCCCTTAAGGAAATTCCTAATCACTGTATTCTAATATGAACAATTTTTACCATTTAATCTTACACTAATGGAATGAAGTAAATCATCCCTTCCAGTCATATTATAGAATCAAAAAATAATCAATTAAAAATCAAAGAAATCACCAAATTCTAAGAAAATCAACGCGCTATCTCTAACTACCATCAGAATTTACTGTACAATACACGTACATCAAACTAATATCACCAAATGATCAGAAACTCACCAAGGAAGAAGTTGCTTTTTAGAGTCACCTCAAAATCCTAAGCCACGTGTAGTAATACTCTCTGTGCGTGACCCTATGCGCTATCGTTCGCCGTCACACGCCCAACCGGAAGATTCTCCTCAATCTACAGAGCACTGATATGTTCTCATTTTCCTCAAACAGAATCTAGTTTGGCCGAAAATAAGAAAACATGGTCTCTTAATGAGTAGTTTTCTGGACAAAACTTTATGCTATGATTCTCTACAATTTTCACCAATTTTTAGGCTCCGATACCGTGTAAACAATATAAACTAATTTGATTAACCAACCAAAGAAGGAGAACAACTAAGAGAAGAAGAAGAACTAGGAGTGTCAATATGGCTCGCCGGCTTAGGAGACACGTGGCACGGCCCGGGAAAAGTTAGGCCGAACCCCATTTTAGGGTGTCGGCTCGAGCCTGAGCAAGAGCCAACCAGTGACGAGTCAAGTCGAGCCGAATGAGCTGGCCAGTGACAACCCGAGCCTATAAAAAATAGTAACTTATTTAACTTTAAAAAAAGTTTGAAAAAAATTTAAAAAATAAAAATAAATAAATAATTGTTAGCTGATTGCGTTGCAGGTAGCTACGTCCAGGCAACAATAGCTGCATTTTATGAAAGGCAGCTACGTATAGTTGCCTTGCTTGCTACATGTAGCTTGTGTTGTGGAAATCATAATTTAAATTTGAAATTCAAATTTAGTTGAAACTCATTTTTTTTCTATAAATATGGGATAAACTTTTGAATTTCATATCAATTTACTTCAATCAGTTTAAACTTGCAATATTCTAGTTTCAACTTTAATATCCGATTTACTTGCTCTAAGGGTCCGTTTGATTGTAAAAGTGGAAAATAGATGAAAATAAAATGAATTTTAGGGAATTGAATTGCCTACAAATTGTTTTACTGGGAATTGTAATTAATTGTGTTTTGTTAGTATAATTTTCCACTTAGAAAATGTTGAAAGTAAGGTGCCCGTTTGACTTTACTTTTCATGAAAATTGTCCATTAAAATGATAATTATTTTCTACCATGGGTCTAGCATTTGTTCCAATTGCCAAATTTTTTTTAAATTAAAAAAAAAACATACCGAATATCATTCGTTTGGATTTGTTTTACATGGAAATTATCGATAAAAGTGATAATTTTTTTTATCATTGTGTCTAGAATATTTTTTGATTGCCTAAAAAAAAAAAGTTGGAAAACAATTTCTCACCAAAACCTAAAGAAAACATATTCCACAATTTGAAGGAAAATGGGAGTGTGGTTGGTGGGGGTAGAAAATATTTTTTAGGGAAAATTTATCCTATCAAACACTACATTTGGGTGGAAATGGAAAAAGGGCGTTATCAAACACACCCTAATATTTAGTTTCTTTTACTCTAATATTTAGTATTTTTTGCTGTAATAATTATAAATAGATTTTTCTAATGATGAGATTAATCAATTTAAGGGTAGTTCAAGCACTCTTTCCGGTTATGATGCATCTCAAAATGTTCATATTGATATGGAGGATATCGAAAAGGAAAAAGTACTCTAGATTAAAAAGTCAAAAAAAGAATTCTCGGATTGTTGGCAACATATGACACGTAAAAAAGTTAGTGTTCAAAATGGAATTGATATTTGGAAAGCATGTTGCAATTACCGCGACAAAGAACTTAGTCGAAAGCCTGGTTCTAGCACAATGCATTTGAATAGTCATGTATTAAGGAATTGGAAAACGAAACCAGTTGGTCTCGACTCGGAACAAATCGAACTAGTGTTTAGCAATTCTGGTTCTACTATTTCCACCTTTGTATATTCACAGGAAAGAATTCGTGAAGGAATGACAGCATACGTGGCTGCAGCAGAGATGTCGTTTACGATGATTGAGTCAATACACTTTACTCGTCTTGTGCACAATTATCTACAACCCAGGTTTACTTCTTATTGTAGAAATACTCTTCGTTTGGATAATATAAAATTATATAACA
>CAIGRP010062685.1:0-20458 GCA_903798385.1 Fraxinus cuspidata | reverse complement strand
ACTGTAGATGTCAATTTTTTTTTCTAATTTCCTAAGTCGGCTCCTCATCACCACCTAAATCTATATGAGTATGATTCGCATTTACTTCACTTGGATTTTGTGAAGTACACGGTGTAGGGTTGAAAGGTTGAATCGAATGGTATTGGATGAAATGCTAATGGGCTTCAGGGCATTACTTAAAAAAAAAATGGCCTTCAAATTGAGCCCAAGAATTCAAAATTGCTCAATTGATTTTGGGAAAGAATAATGGAAAGCCTAATTGCCTAATTAATTTTTGTTAATGGGTAATCGGTTCGGGGCGGGGCACCGTCGCTAAATACCATACCCGCGCCCATCCCGAACTGGGTCATTAAAATCAAAACCATAACCACCCCATTGCACCATCGGTTCGATTTTTTCACCCCATATGGTTCGGTTAACCGCGANAACAGGTAATCGGTTCGGGGTGGGGCACCGTCGCTAAATACCATCCCCGCCCCACCACGAATCGGGTCATTAAAATTAAACCCATAACCACCCCATTGCACCATCGGTTCGATTTTTTCACCCCATATGGTTCGGTTAACCGCGATTTTCGATTTTAACAGTTCGAATTGTCATCCATACTCTCTCTCTCTCACACACACACACACATACACACACACGCATATTTACAGTTAGCCCATATTTGGTACACATTAAAATTTTAATTTTCATTCTTCTACTCATTTTCTACCACACATTCTTCAATAAAATAATATTTTCCATCAAATCAATAACTTTTCCTTCTTTTTCAACCACAAATTCTCTATCAATCTACTATTCCAGAATATATTCTTTCAAAATAATGTGGCTCAAACACACCCTTAGTATACTAGGCTAAGACTCAAATAGTCATATTTCCATAAACGATTTAAATTGCGTCTAGTTCAATAAGTTCATATACTAGACGGGCTCAAAGATTGTCATTTGAGAAGAAGAACTCTCAAATCTGGTAGCCAATTAGACAATTAGATTGTCAAAAGTCACCGTTCAAGAAAAAAGTTATATACCAAAGAAAATGGTTTAAAAAATTGTACAAATATAGAGAAGGCTTCAAGCCTCGTATCATTAAAAGATTATCATATTGGAAGATTGAGACTTTGGGATTGTGTTTTTTGTGAGCGTCATATTTATTCTTATAAAATTTTGATTTTTCATAATCAATATAATATTGTTCTAGAATATCTTAATACTTGTATTTCTTAAAAAAAAAAAACTTTTTTTGAATATCGTATTCTTTAAGAATATTGAATTTCATGATTTTATACTTCTCAGAGTATTAACACGACATTTTTTTTTTTTTTAAATATTGATATGTATAAACTTTATAAACTTTGTTATTCTAAAAATATTAATATTACAAAATTGCATTTGTTTTCAAGAATATATGTATAATATTTTTTTCTGAGATAACAATATTTATAAAGTCATTATTCAAAATAACAATTCAATGTTCTTCTAGGATGGTGGAATATCGATATACAAGTAATGACTATCCAGGTGCATTAACACATTTATAAGTAATAGACTTATACATAGTTATTCAATAACAATATATTATTTTAAAATATTGATTTATTTAAAGTTATGTTTTTTAAGAATCTATAAATAATATTCTTTCAGAATATTAGTTAGGTTTTGTTTCTTTAAGAACATCACTGTATACTTTTTTGTGAGCAATAAAAATAAATTCTTATGGAATATCAATTTTTAAAAAATCATGCTTTTTTAAGTGCAACATGAAAAATATTTTTCTAGATTATTATCATATTTAAACTTGTGCTTCTCCTGGTGCTATAAAATTATATTCCTCTTAAATATTTATATGGATAAATAGATTCTAGTTTAAAAGCAATATTGTATTCTACATGAAAACGAGACTAAAAACAAAAACTATCCAAAAATTAATAATTTGTAACTTAAAATTAAAATTTAAACTAAGGGTAAAATTAAAATTTAAACTAAGGGTGTTTTTTTATTGGTTTTATTATTCATGAAAATATTCTTTTTCCATCCAAATTCCTACTTTTTTGGTGTTTGATTGACATTTTTTTCCATGAAAAATATTTTTTAACTTTTGATCATATTTTCCTCAAAATTAAGGAGAATATAGGGGTAATTTTTTATTTTCCCTCAAGATTAAAAATTAAACCAATAAAACACATTTAATTATTAATTTTCATTCAAATAAGTTCTAGACAATTTAATTGTTTAAAATTTATTTTCTTTTCATAAAAATTTCATACTCTCAATCAAACGCATCAATTATATTTGTCATGGTCACATTTTAAAAAAAAAAAAGGACTATATAAGTGTCAGTCTTTATGGTATATTAGAAGTTCTTCTCTTTTGTAAATCACTCGAAGCACCAACCAATATCCGCCGTCTTTTCTTTCAAGAAAAATGACCTTGAGAGAGGTTGATATATTTGGCCCTGTTTGGTGGTTTTTTTTTTTTTTTTGGGAAAAATATTATTTTGAATAGTAATTTTTTTAAGAATGTGTGGTTAAAAAATAAGAAAATTTTTGAATATACATGTAAAATATTTATTTGAATGTGTGATTAAAAATAAATATCTAGAAAAAATAGTCTTGAAAAAATGGGAGACAAAAATGGGCTTAATTTGTACTACGAGTAAAAAAGTTTTCCTGATAATTTGTTATAAAATTAAGAGAATAAGAAAATAGCGTAAGAAAATTGAGACGGAGGGAAAAAATAATTTTTTTTATTTTATTGAGAAATAAATCATATATTTATGGCTTATTAAGATTGCGGTGATACAACTGTCATTCACAAATATTAATTAATTTACAATAATAAATAAATATGAATACTTTTCTACTTATGACTATGAAATAATAATTTAAAAGGTAAAAATATATTAAGGTGAAATATTTTTTATATCTTGAAATACTTTTCTCTGATTTTTTTAGACTTCGATAATTTGACTTATGGTTATTATATTACCATTATGATTTTTCTTTGTTCGATCACTTTTTAATTGTATTAAATGCCTTTTTTTGAAGAAAACTATCGCACAAGGTGTACTCATTAGTAAAAGGTTGAGACAAAAAAAATGGTTTTACTATATATATAATGATTTACATAATAGTTTACAGACGCATAGAGGTGATAATAGACAGAGCCGAGCCGGCTCGACCTTTATGCACACGAGCTCGGCTCATGTTCGTCACGAATCGAGCTTGTGGCTCGTCTAGATGCTCGGCCCGTGAGCTCGTAGGTCGAGTAGAGCTTCCGCTCGCGAGCTCATCAATTTTTTTAAAGATAAACATTTTTTTAGGAAAAAAAAAAGGATATACCCTCCGCGTTGGACGAGCCCACGAGCCACTCGCCCATGGGTAAGCTGAGCCCGCAAGCCTACCTGCTCGGCTCGTGCTCGGGCTCGTCAAATGACGAGACCGAGCACGCCCACGAGCTTGCTTTTCACGAGCCTTTGACCTGTTTGCCACCACTACACGCATGATGTTAAGATAAATGATTGTGTCAGAATTTTTTCAATCAAATAAAAGATTTTTTTTTTTTTTTTTGCATCTAATTTGTATATAAACCATTATATAATTTCATTATTTACAAGTAGCATTATTTAAATTAAAAATTGGTAGAAAAAAATAATAAATTTGACTTAGTGAGTGGACCTATATAAATAACTTTATTTTACATTCTTATATTTTTTAGTATTCATAAATAACAAAGTTCGTGTTATAAAATAGAGATAAAAGAAGAAGAAAATATAAAGAAGTCGATAAATTTGTACGTATTTCGATGATAATCAAAATCTCGTATTTATAGGAAAAAATAAGATTGAAATAGTCATAATAACAAGGACTATATGGTGTATAATGGTCATTTATTAATTAATAAATATATAATTTACTATACTCCACTTGAATGACACATAACAAAATGTATGGCTCAATAGATTTTGATAAAAATTCAGCGGGAAAAAAATATCAAACGAAGAAAATAGTACAAGGTAAAAGTATATTAAGAAGAAAGATTTTTATATCTTGAGTTACTTTTCTCCGATATTTCGAGCCTTTGATAATTTGACTTATGGTGATTATATTACCATTATTCTTTTTCTTTATTCTATCACTTGTCATTTGTATTAACGGATTTTTTTGATGAAAACTTTCGGACAAGACATATTCATTAATGAAAGGTTGAGACAAAAATGGTTATGATGAATGTAAATAGTGATTTATATAATGGTTTACATATACACGATGTGAAGAAAAATGATTGGGTCAAAATTTCTTCAATCAAATAAAAAAAAATCTTTCCCAATATCTTTTTAACATCTCATCGGTACATAAAAATTGACATATTATTTTACCCTCATGTGAGTAGACAGATTCTGGAACATTAAAGTTGACAAACATTTTTCAATCAATTATCAAATTTTTGACACATATAAATGTGTAGATTTAGTGTGTACAAGTAATTTAATCTGTAAACCATTATATAACTTCGTTATTTACAAGTAGAATCATTCCAACTAAAAAGTGTAGAACAAAATAATAAACTTGACTTAATAAGTGAGCAGACCTATATAAATAATATTTCTTATCATGTTTTCATAAATAACAAAGTTGATGTTATAACATAGAGAGAAAAAAAAGAAAGAAAATATATAAAGAAGTCAATAGAATTGTGTGCTTTAATGACAATCAAAATCTATATTTATAGAAAATAATTAGAACTGCAAGGATATAATAGTCATAATAATTAGGACTGTAGGGAGTATAATTATAATTCATTTATAAACATATACTTTACAATACTCCCTTTGAATAATACATTGCAAAATGTTTGCCTTAAAAATTTGATAAAAATTCAATGGAACAAAAATGTTAAATGAAGAAAAAAGAGTACAACTATTTTTGGAGTATTAAAATAAATATTGTCTCATTAAAATCTTATCAGAAAAATTGAGAAAAATAAACCTAAACGAATGAAAAAAAGTATAGCTACTCCCCCTGACATTGATCACTTAAAATATTTGAGTCGACGCATTCCAATCTTGTAAATCAATTCTTGAATATAGATGTCGACATAGCTTTGTGAATAAATTAACTATATTATCACTTCAGCAAATTTATTGAACATCAATATCACCAGTCTTCTGAAACTTGTGTGTATAAAAAAATAGAGAAATATTTATTGTATGTCTCCTTTTAGTTGTGCAATTCAAATTGCATTTTCATATAATATTGTTGGACTATCTTTTGTTGAAACTAATTCGCTTGATACTTGGATATAACGGGCCATGTTCCTTAGCTATACACATTCACGATTTACCTAATGGATTGCAATAATTTCATAATGATTTGAAGACGTTTTTGTTAAGGTTTGTTTCGTATATCTCCATGATATAGCCGTTCTTCCACTTATAAACACATATTTTTTTTTTATTTAGCTTTATATTGATCGAAGATATAACCTATATCTACATATCCCACTAAAGCAGATCTTGATTTTGAGAATAAAATAAACCAAAATCAATAGTACATTTCAGGTAATAAAAAATATGTGTAACACCATTCCAATATCTTTAAGTTAATGTAGATGTATATCTTACGAGGATATTCATAGAAAAACTATGTTGGGTCGAGTACAATTTATAAGATATGTCATTGCTCCAATTGCACTAAGATATAATATTTCAGGACCAAGAACATTTTCTCCATATTCAAGTGGACGAGATGGAATTTTTTCAAATCAATTGATCGACCAACCATAAGTGATGCCAATTGACTCGCTTATCTATTTAAAAATGTTTAAGACTTCTACTGTATATGAAGATTTGAGAACAAATAATCCTTCTTGTAAATGTTCAATTTACAGTTCGAAACAAATTTTATTTTTCCCAAATCTTTTATCTCAAATTCATTTTTCAAATAATCTATAGTTTTGTTGCACTCCTCAGGAGTTTCGCTTAGATTTCAATCGTCTACATAAATTGCGACAATTACAAACCAATGTTTACTTTTTTTATGAAAGCACACGTGCGGACGTCCTCATATTTATAATCTTCCTTAAACAAATATTAGTTAAGGCAATTATACCACATACGTTCGAATTATTTCAATTCATATAATGATCTTTGCAATTTAATTGAAAACATAGTTCTAGGGTATGTATCATTTATTTTTGGTATTTTAAGTCCTTCGAGGACTTTTATGTATATGTCACTATTAAGTAAACCATATAGATAGGCAGTTACTATATCCATAAGTCGCATATCAAGCATCCGTGACATAATCAAACTAATTAAGAATCTAAAAGTGATAGCAGGCATTAAGGGAGAATATATTTCCTCATAATCAATTACAAGTCTTGGTGAGAAACCTTGGGTAACATGTCAAGCTTTATATTTTATAATTTCATTATTTCCATTTCTTTTTCTTACGAAAACCCACTTGTATATACATATATTACATTTTTAGGTGTACGAGCTACATGTCTAAACACTTTGTGTTTCTCTAAGAACTTCAACTCTGTCTGAATAACTTCTTTCCATTTTGATCAATCATTTATATGTTGACTATTTTCAATAGACTGGGGGTTCAAGATTCTTATTTTGCATGATTTCAAGAGTTAGATTAAATTCAAAATTGTTATCTATTAACAATATTAATTCATTTCAATAATTAATGAGAAAATATAAATTTATGGAAATCTCATTATTTTCAGACAATTGTGGTTCTTCAGGAACCATATAATCGGTATTTGATTGATTAATTTTTTCTAAAATTATTTCATGGCCTCTTTCGAGGTATAAAGTCTTGGGCACCAATTAATCGACCATGCTTCTAATTTATTGAAATTCATTTGTTATAGCAAATTATATATAGGGACATCAAATTTTGTTGAAGTATTTTCTGGTGGTAATATGACTGTAACTTTCTTGTGTCAACAAATATATCAGGTAATTGATTTACAATTCTTTGCAAGTAAATGGTTTTTTAACCTCTTACTCACATAGATTGCTGCCTGGATTAAAGTGAGATAGAATTGTTTCATTCCAAGAAGCATTACCTTATTTTTTGGGATGCAGTTTTGCCCTTTCCAAATTTGAAAAGTTATTTCATCAAAATGAATATATGCAAAATGTGCAATAAACAAATAAACCTCTTAAAGGTTTAAAACATCTAATAATAGACAGTGAATCATAACCAATATAAATTTCAAGTTTTCGTTAAGGACCCAATTTAGTACGTTGTAGAGGTGAAATTGGGACTTGGACAGTACAATCGAAAATTCGTAGGTGAGAAATATTAGGTTCATGAACAAATGCAAGTTGCAAAGATGAATATTGATAATAGGTAGTTGGTCTTATATGAACCAATGATGCAACATGTAATATATGACATAACCCCAAACAGAAGTTGTGAGTTTTATTTTCATAAATAATGGTCTAGAAATTAGTTGTAGATGTTTGATAAACGAATTTGCTAAATCATTTCGTGTATGGATATGAGCCACAAAATGTTCAATGACAATCCCAATTGACATGCAATACTTATTGAATGCTGTAATCTAAACTCAACAACATTATCTAGATGAATTGTCTTAATTGAATAATAAAAAAATTGAGCTCATAATTTTATAATTTGAGTAAGTAGTCTATCAAAAGTTATATTCCCAGTGGAAAGTAGACAGACATGGAACTATCTAGTAGAAGAATCGATTAATACCATAAAATAAACGAAATGATTCACATGGTGGGTATATTGCTCCACATAATATTCTTTTCAAGAAAGTTGTAAATTTATATTGACATTTGTAGTTGAAGGTCTGACGACTTACCTACCTTGTGAACAAGTAACACTTGTATAATCATTTGGTAAAAGAATATTCTGGTTCATTGGAGGATATCCATATAAGTTGTTAATTATTCAATACATCATTATAGCTCTTAGATATCCAAGTCAATCATGTTACAATATAAATTTTTTTAGGGCAACGAATTTTGGGTTCTTGATAACATTTGATTAGATCATTTTTATGAATGTATGGTACATACCAGAAGGGAATGTTTAAAGTTTTATTTTATTTGATTTTAGCCAGATATAAAAGAAGTTATGCAAATATTCAATATTATTTTCTTCCATTGTTTCAATGTCATATCCATTGCATAAAAGAAATTATGCAAATATATTCCATATTATTTTCTTCCATCGTAATGTTATATCTATTGCAACAGATATTTTTAAAATTAAGAAAATTTCTTCTCGACTGACTAGAAAAAAGTTTATCATCAATAGATAATTTTGTAACATTTGATAAAATAATAAAAGCTCTTATGAAACTTTCAACAGTATTCGATGCACATGATATCATATTAACATTATTTTCTGCTAATGTTTCGTTCAAAAATACTTTTATATCTTGAAAAACAGTGTGCAACTATGCATAGCTATGTTAATGAGCCAAGCCGAGCCACGAGCCGGAACTCGAAGCTCGGGCTCGGCTCGAGCTTTTTTGGGCCCGAGCCAAGCAAAAGCTCGGCCAAAAAAATGAGGCTCGGCTCGAGCCTTAGCGGGCCGAGCCGGCTCGATTTATTTATTATTATTATTATTTTATAATAATAGCCGCCTGCACAAAGCAGGCAGCTATTTAACTGCTGGCACAAGTTATGTTAAATTTTTTTTTATATATATTAAACGGGTCGGCTCGGCTCGGGCCGATGCCTCCAAATGGGGCTTGGTGGAGGGCCCGGCTCAGGCTTTTTCCGAGCCGTCCGAGCTTTTTTGCCATCCCTAACTATGCAGGTATCTTGATAATCCATCCTTATTTCATAAACATGACAAAATAAATATTTTTGAAAATTAAATTATATCAAGAGGAGTTAAGCAATACTTTAATCAATTAGAGATAATTTAACAACGCAATGTCTCAAACTTTAAGGGAAAATAAGAAAACTTATTTCGAACAAACTTCTAAATTAAAATAAAATATTAAGATACTGAAAAATATACTAATCAATATTATTGAACATACCACCTTTGATCAAATGATCAATATTGCCATTTTGGTCATCAAATATATTAGAAACATTCAAGTGAGTCACGTCAATTGGACCGTCGAAATCAACAAATTTTTCTTCATTTTTTTTCTTTTCCTTTGATTGATTTTTAATAGAGATCCACAAGATATTTTATTGTACAATAAGTACGTGCTCAATACCCTTTTATTCCATATCTGAAATAACTTTTTTTGTTCTTCTTTTCGGATGAGTTGTTTTCATTTGCTCTGCGCTTTTTAAAATTGTTGCCTTGTTGCGATAGTTTTGTCGATTATTTTGCCCATAATTTTGTCCACGTTTGCGTCCACGTCCAATTCTTGGTATTGCATTTGCTTCAGAAAATAGTACAGAATCAACTGAGCGTAATCCATGATTTTACATCAACAATTCATTATTTTATTCAGCTATCAACAAACAAGATATGAGTTGTAAGTATTTTTTTGAAACCACACTCACAATATTGTTTCTATATGAGTATATTTGAGACATGAAATATGGAAAATGTTTTCCCTAATATATCTTCATTAGTGATATTTTCTCACTCAAGGTCAATTTCGAATATATTCTGAGCAATAGGCCAATCTTCTTATATAATATTGAAATTTTAATATCATGCTCTTCAGGAACAAGTAATATTCCTTACAATGTTAATAATATTGCGCTACTTTAGGAGTAACAAATTATTATTTATAAATATTAACTCTTCATGAACATTTTTCTAGCGGAATATTAATATTTGTAGATTGTGCTTCTTTAAAAGCAACAACGTGATACATTATGAATTAAAATATGCACAATGAAGAAGTATACACTAATAATTTTCATGCACAGTAATTAAAAGATATTTTACAGAATCATAACATTAAAAAATGAATTCTGCTGGGGTGTCACCCTCCCTGACCGACCCCTCACAATAGGGGGAAGGGGGAATTTTTTTGTCATTTTTAATTCATATGGGTCCCGCATGGGTCCCACCACAAATGTGAGAGCATGTCAACCAAAATGTCAATTTGTTTTTGGTAAAATGATTTAACTCTTAAAAAAATGGCACAAAATGGTTGCCAGCCGGTGTAGGACTATTCAGATAATGACCGGCACATGAAATAATATATTACCATTCCAATCATCATGCACAAGTAATCACATCACGCAATATACTATTAAAAGGCACGTTACATAAATGGAAATCACTGTCCAAATAATTGGAATATTGATAAATGTTAAATTTACACTTATTTAAGCCATTAAAAGTAATTTTTGTTGGTATTATTATGAATTTGGTAGTTAATTATTTGTGTTTTTGAGATTATTTAGAAGATAACTCATATTGGAGCAATTATTGATGAAGAAAGATGAAAGTGAATGAAATTTACAATTTTGAGATCAAATTTCACACTTTGAAAATTCAAGAGACTAATTTGCATGAATTGGAAGATATGAAGCATTGATGCAATTATAATCAAAGCGGATGGCAAAATGAAATATGATTAAAATCAAATTAAGCCTTGGAATTGAAATTGGAAAATGAATCAACTTCAAAAGGAAGTACGGGTAGATTGGGAATCTAATTGGGCTAAAAATAAGGAAAGAAAAAAGGAGGGCAGGAAAAAAGAAGAAGAGAAAACAAAGACGGCGAGAGGAGAGAAGACGGATACACGACACGAAGGAAATCAGGAGAAAAGTTCAATATTCTAGTGCAATTACTTCGTCAATTGTTCAATAATTTGAAGAAAATTAATCACGTTCGTTGTCGTTATAGCTGAGAGATTTATACTACGCAAGGAAGGAGACAAAGAATATTATTGGAATTCGTATGGCGAAAATTAACAATAGTTGAGAGGATTTTTATCTTGTTGAGTGTAATTGAACCTGATGATGTTTTCCAACATTTATTTGTTTGATTTCAACATTATTCGTGGCTAAATACTTTTTATGTTAGGATGTACGAGATAGATTAGGGTTTTTAATATTTCTTAATTCCAAGATTTTTCTTGTCACTTTAATACGCATTAATTAATTATTGTATGTTTAATATTTCAATTGCCTGCAAAAATTGATTGATTTATGAATAATATTGAGACTTCTAGATCTTGCAATAAATAATAGAGGTATTATAAGAGATTGAGAGATAAATATAGGCTCTGCGATCTTTATTGAATTCTTATAGGTTAATGCCCTTGTATATGCATGAATTTATATAGAGATATAGTAAGTTCAGACATATGAATAGAATTAGTGTTGTTCGAGAGAGATCACTATCTACATTAGGTTAATTCGAACATTGGGTATGAAAAATGGTTGAATGAATTAGAATTAGAAGTATGTTAATTTGATTTTGTGTTTAATTTTTTATAACTTTGGTTAGAAATCACAATTTGATTTAATAATTAGTTACCATTTTAATTTAAATTAAAACTAGATTAGTTTAAAAATTTATAATGGATAGTAATTTTTGTGGGACATGTACTTGATAAATTCACTTTATTACTTGTCACGATCCATACGCTTGCAGAATCACACAAACAAATATAAAACTGTTAAAAAAAAAATCATTATGTGCACAAGTAATATCGTAATCATAATCACAACAAATATGACGTTTAGACATAAAAATAGGATAATGACTGGCACAATCTGTGGCATCACAATTGTTGAATGTCTATTTCAAGTGGTGAGGCCTACCATAGATTTTTTTTTTTCTCAGCTTCAAATCTTGGAAAACGAAAATAAGGATATCCGAAATTTGAATTAAAGGGTATCGTACAGATAATATGTTATAAAATAGAGAGAAAATGAGAAAAAAATAGAGAATTCAATAGACTGTGGCATTTCATCGAGATGCAAAGTCCAATATTATAAGGAATAATTAGGATTGTAAAGAATACAATAGTCATAATAATTAGGGCCGCGGATATAATGATTACTCACTAATAAACATATAATTTAAAAAATTAATTATTTTTTTATGTGAAATGTATTATCTATTAACAATTATATCCGACACTTGGAAATATACTTATATATAAGGCGTGTTCTTCATTTTTAATTAGTTAGTTGTAAGCCAAATGAAAACTTGCCAAATTGACGTAGGTAGATCTATTTTTTTTATATTATTATTTCAAAAGTTAGTTAATATCCCAAAGATAGATAATTAATCTATAATTTCTTGTTGAGTACTTGTTAAATAACTAATTAATCTCACTTAATGAGTTTGGTGGGTGGGTGGGTGGCTGTTAGGTCTGAAACAGTCGATTCTGCCATAGCCAATATAATAAAGTATTTGATGATTTTGCCTCCACATTCCATACCGACACAAGAGGTAGGGTCTACGGGAGTACACTTGGTTGTTGGCTTGTTGCTATCTTCATTTGTATATGATAAATGTATCGTTTTGAGTTTAAAGATAAATGCTCATTAAAATTAATTTAGTGCGCAGGACTGATTTATCATGAATGTTTATTCACGGTACATTTGTCCATTTGAAAGTCGCATTTAAATAATTATTTGATAATTATTTATTTAAACACGATACAAAATATAGTTAACAAAATAGCCTTGAAATGTTGAACTCGACATATTGTAATTAGTCTGAAACAAAACAAGTCATACGTGGAAGATATAAGATAGGGAAAATTGCAGTCGCGGTTCTAAATCTTTTCGTTTTTTGCAGACTTTATCTCAACCTTCACTTTGTGCCGCCACGTGTCCCAAACCTTTGAGAAATTCACACCGAATGTCAATCTGGACAGAAACCGTCCAAATCACCGTTAGTCAACTTGGAAAATTAAAAAATTAAGATATTTTGACAAATTTAAGGAGGGGAATTTTCGTCGATACAATAATTTCCCTTTAAAAACAAAAAAAAAAAAAATCTCATTTTTTTAATTTTCCATGTTGACTAACGATGATTTGGATGGTTTCTGTCCAGATGGACTTCCGGTGTGAATTTTTCAAAGGTTTGAGATCTGTGATGACACAAAGTGAAGATTGAAGCGAAGTATGCAAAAGACGAAAAGGTTTGAACCGCGGCTACAATTTTCCCTATAAATTATTATTGCTAGTCGAGAAAGTTGAACTATTGGTCTTTTACTATATTGTTTTACTAGTAAGTGGATCTTCAATTTTTTTTTTTTAAAAAGGTACAAGTTAATGGTTGTTTAATTTGTAATGGCTGAAATAATTCTAATTTCCATTAAATAGTAAGGTGCCTAACCATCAACTTAAGATTAGAGTTTTAACTTCTATTTTTTTTACGTAGAAACCTGCGGCCGCTACTCGTGAGTGTGCACTGGGTAAACTTCGCTCTATGTGCAGTAATCGACAAACCACACAGGAAAGATAAACAACATTAGGCAAGTCCGGTGAGATGGGTTCGATCAAGAAAGTGTTAGCAGGGGATTCGAACTCATGACATTCGATCTCCACGTTCACCTGTTCCACCAACTCGACCACTTTCGAAGGGTTAAGATTAGAGTTTTAACTTAATCCTAATGGTTAGTGGTGTCAATATAGGCAGACAGTTAGGTCACAATGACCCAACTTGTTAAAAAATTGGATCGAAAATCATTTCAGCCTATTTTGAACCCATACACGGGTCAGTCCACTACTTATTGTCGGAGTTGACAGTGCCAAGTTGGATTTTTCATGGGAAAATACCCAAAATCTTACATATAAAGTACACTATTCAAAATAAAGGAGGATTATTTTTTAATTCATAGATTAGGCTAATTAAGATTTACTAAATCTGTTTAAATTCTATCTAATTAATAAAAATAACATAATTTACATTAGTAATGGGAGAGAAGATTTTTCCGGAAACACAATATCCATTCTCTCTCTATACTTATTCATCTAAATCTCTCAAACTTTTTCACTCTATACTCTCTCTCTCCCAGAAAATACCATCATTTACATTACTTTTTCTAGAAACGCAATTTCCAATCTCTCCCTATACTTTTTCTCTCCCTCCAAATCATGCAACCTCTTATAGCAAACGTAGGATAATCAGTACTGTCGGAATTATTGGATGAGGTGGTGGTTGATTGTGGTGCTAGTGGTGCATTACAGGTGGTGGTAGTAGTTGTGGTAGTGATGCAGTGTAGGTGGTAGTGATGGTGGTGTGTTGGAGGAGGTGGTGGTGGTGGTGGTGGGAGTTCCCCGTTCAATCTATTGAGTGACTTGCTGTTTTGGATTGTTGTGGTGATGGGATATGGTGCTGTCCTGTGGTGTGTGTGAATTTATTTGTGCTTATCCTCTATAATCAAGTATGTGTTAATTATTGATTGTAACCAAGTATGTGTTAATCGTGACCCGTTGTGACTTGATGTATTGTTGTGCTGGTTTGTGTTGTGTGCGGAATTTTTTTGTCATGCCCCTTTGTGATCAAATCTATGTTAATTGTGACATATTGTGACTAAATCTGTATTAATTGTGATTGATTATGACTTTGTGATCCCAGTACTCAAAACATTGCAATCACCTCACCACCGCCACTACATAGATCTCCTACAACGCACCATTATCGCCACCGCATAAATTTGTTTTCTAAACATAGTTGCCACCACACCATCGCCACCACCATGCAAGTCAAGTCTAACTCTCCAAAGTTACCTGCAATGCACCGTCATCACCAGCGTACCACCATCTCTTTATAAGGGATCTCAATATGATTGCTTTCATTGTGTGTGTGCGCACGTTGAATTTTTATTTGTAGAGAGATAAAGTTTGTATTTGTAGGGAGGGTGTATGTTTTTGAGAGTGTGTGTTGTGGCAGGGAAAATATCTTTGCAATTGGGGGGTTGTGTTGGGGTGGGAGGTTAGGAGAGAAAATATGAGTCAGCGAGGATAATGTATGCCATAGTTAGATTGTTAATTATGAAATGTGACTCTTATTATATAGTAGTTATGTATTTTTCCCATTTTCGTCCCCAACAATCCAATAGCACCGACCCACTCTATTCGATTTATTAAAAATGAATTATTACTAGTAAATTTTACTAATAAAGTTTTTTTTATATTACTCAAATATCTTAACGACGTAATTTGCAAATATATCAATGAGAACTTGTAGTTCATTTTTTCAATTATAGATTTAAAAAAAAAGACAAATAAGCCTAGTCCTACCAAGCCAGTCCGCAATATTGATTGGTTTGCGTGATGGTCAAACTCCAGATTTAGAAGAGGCCTATTCGCATGTAGATCAATCTAGGCCGATATTTGACTCCATTAAATTTTAATTCATTTTTTTTCTTCTTTCATCAATTATAAATTCTATCAATAAAATAATATTATTTATAAACTCAAAAATGTTCCTTATTTTTTAACCACTCGTTCTCTAAAACATATTACTTCAAAATTAAATTTTTTTTTTTTTTCAAATAATGGAGTTCAAATAATGGCTATATCAAATCATTCATTTTAACTGCCCTATTAAGGGTCACATAATAAACTGTTTTATAAAATTTCAAATCAATAATTGGATCTAAGGTCCTATATTGAAATTTTAGGGAGTAAGTTATAGACATGATTGTGACTTAAGCAATATATGCCCCTCGATAGAGATTTTAATTTGAGTAAAAGTTAAAATCTAATTTTAATTACATATTTTATGATAATCGTAACTTTTCAACCACATATTTTATAATTTTGTTTTTGAAATCTATTAAAAAATTAATTTTAATCACCACCAAATGGGGCATGGATGTTAGCATATGGATGTAATTTTCTAGCATTCAGAAGAAACTGATAATTTGTACAAAATTCCATGAATCTTCCATTATGGAGATCATCTTTAACTCATGACAATCATTGATATGTTGAAGTACCAAAATGCACAAACTATATTTTATTTTTTTAGAAAAAGTTAATTATAAGTTTTTCTCAAATAAAGATATCATGTTCATTATTAAGATTGTCGAGTAAAATATATTTATCACAGACAACTACATTGTTCACCAACATTCGTACAAATTAATATCGACACGAAGCCTGAAATACACATCCCCTTCAAAGGCATCAGTCATCAAAGTGGCAATCCCTCGGGCCATGAAAAAGTCACCAGTTCCACCAATAACAGATATGTCCCTAGTCTTGTTAATCAATGGATCAGCCCCAGCAAAGTTCAAGGTTCCAACATGCTTAGTAGAATTGAACAAAAATGAGAATCCGAGCCATGCACCGTATATACTTCTCTGATCGTACAAGTACATCCCTTGTGCTGCCATGAAAAAGTCACCAGTTCCACCAATAACAGATATGTCCCTAGTCTTGTTAATCAATGGATCAGCCCCAGCAAAGTTCAAGGTTCCAACATGCTTAGTAGAATTGAACAAAAATGAGAATCCGAGCCATGCACCGTATATACTTCTCTGATCGTACAAGTACATCCCTTGTGCTCGACCCACCGGGGGCGAATGCAAATTGTTGTCTAAGGTAATGGGATCGTCGAACACAACTAGATCACCAAAATTATATGGTTGCGCCACGGCAGTCTTGTTGCCCCATGCCGGAGACCCAACTATGGCAGCAGTTGCATTGTTGTAATTATTCCCTTTGAAAAGTATGTCGTGAAAATAGAACACCAAATGGTTGCAAGGCAGGCGAGGGCGGGGCTTTTTGCCGTAGGTGGCGGAGGAGGTGGAGGAGAGGAAGCAAAGGAAAAGAGCTACAATTTGTGTTTTGGAGACCATAATTGGTTAAATAGAAGTGGGGAGGAGACTAGTGTTCATTTACATTTCTCCAGTGTTTACTCTAGTCTCATTATATAGGGTCAGATCTTGGGGTGGCCAGGGTTGGTGAATGATTGCAGCTTTATGTGAATTGAAAAACTCATTAAATAAAGTGGACCATCTTTTGACATTAATGAGAGATTAAACGAATATGCTTTCATACATCTCTTTCGAGACTCTATCATCATCTTCAACCTTCTAATTTTTATTGGCTCTAGAAATATATTAGATTAGTCTTAATTGTCATATACATATTCGTGTAAATTTAGAAATAAACCACTTGGGTTTTGTAATACAAATTTTAGTTAATCTCTCATTAATTCTTGATCAATCTAAAAAAAATAATCCTCCGCACATCGTCTTTCTTTTTCAATCTTGTTGAATCATACCTCTTAAATATTGTATAATACAGGTAGACACGATGATTATTACGTTCAAATTGGCTAATTGCATGAAAACGATATATACGTCTTTTTTAAACTTTTAAGTAAATAAGTAAGTTCTAATAAATAACTTTTTATTGATCAAATAAGTTGCTCACGTCAAATTTTATTCAAATTATCGTCAAAATAAGTAACATATTTATTTATCACTAAGAAAAAGTTATCTAAAAATACATGAAAATAAAAATTTACTAAAAAATAAAGTGAAGTTACTTTTAAGATTAGCCAAACACTTGGAAGTACTAAAAGTCTAGATCACTTGAGGTAGACCGAGGTGGGCGCAGTCACTCTTGAAGTCAATCATGGAGTTCCCTTCTTCAAATTGTTTTGTGGAAAAAGTGCATACAAATGCTGCGGGTTTTTTCCCTACCACGCACATCCATATTTGTGTTGGAAAAATTAAATAAATTGAAGGGCTGATTTTGACATAAATTTAGAGTGAAATCAGTTTGTTTATTTTGAAAGATCAAGATTGATTTGTGTTCTGCTCCGTGAAAATATCAAAATCATATATTTACTTGCCAAAAAATGATGCTCAAATGAATGAAAAATTGGAGCTCAAAGTGATGCTTTGGAAGATATGTTGTGTTGGAGGAAAACTAGTTTAAAGTGATCATCATATAGGAAAATTGATAAAGACAATAACAACTTTAAATATGATTATACTTTAGAAGGGTGTAATCACGTGTAGCATAGATGATATCTCCATGTGCGCGAGCAGGAGGTGCAAATCACAGAACGAAATAGGTTTCGGACCTTTAACTTGTGCAAGTGCGATCTACGTACACAAATGGACAAAAAATTGACTCTTAAGAAGGTTCACGTTTTACCTTTCTTTTAAAGATAGAACTCACTTTATATCCACTTTAAAAATTGACTCTTAACAAGTTGAAGAACTCGCTTTATATCCATTTGGCTCTAAAAATTAGGAGAACATTAATTTCTATAAGAATTTTTTTTAAATAAACCCATTAGTATCTTGAATGAGAACCATGGCCTAATTATGATATTGGTCGAAGAGAAACTTACCTGAAATCATGTTTTTTAAGTTTTACTTTTATTGATCAAGTATTAACGCCCCCTCCCCCCTTCCTTTTTTTCGAAAATAAGATGGTCACACGATTGTATATGCTTAAGTCACAATTAGATTATGTCACAATCAAACATTATATTAAGTCACAATCACACAATTTATATGTCACAATAATTTATCGGAATTGGTCACAGTCACATACTATCTGATTTTTGAAATTTATTTTGCAAATTTGTTAATTTTGAAATTGTATTCTTAAACTATTGTAATTATAAAGAATTTTCTTGATCGTATTTTGGTCCCGTATGTTTTTTGTAGGGCTATTTCCGAGTAGACTATAGTTTTTATCACCAATTATTAATTTTTCTAGAATATAATCGTCCTTCTATATTTATTTTTTATTTTTTGAAAACAAATCTTCTAATTGCACACCACGTTTATTAATGCTTCAATTTTTTGAGTTAAAAATAATTTATTTTTTTTAAAAATAGAATATTTCACAAATTCAAAACTAAAATTACAATCATGTATATCATTTTTCTGTTTTACTAGAAACCATATTATTTTTCATAATTAAAAATGATGCTAATAGACTTAAAAGATGTGATCCTCATACGTTCAAAATACTGAAAAAAAAGGTGGACCAAACACACGTTCAATCTGAATCTCAGCCCCATTTCAAAATGGGATAATCTGAAATTGGAGCCACCCTTGCCCAGTCAATACTATAAAGTTATGGTATATTTTGCTTGCAAAAAGGAGGAAAAAGAAAAAGTGGTGGTATTTTTGGAAAATAAAAATGGTTTCGGGTTCGAAGAATGTTTTGCAACGTTTATAATTAAAACTTAGAAAAACCACTTAGTTCAAAATTAGAAAAGACGAAAGAGGTTGGCGGTTGACAAGTATAGTTTTTACATTTATCCAAGGCCTTTAACTTTTATAGTTCAACTTTTATAATTTTGCACTAAATAGTCTTTGCTAGGTCTAATTTGTGTTAATTTTCTTTTATTTTTAGGATGGATTAAAGGAGGGACGTGACTGAGCCAAGCGTAGAGAAATTGGAAAAATACGGAGAGCAATTGAAAAGGTAGATGACTAAATTGGGAGCTGGTTAAAGTTCAAGGACTCAATTGGAAGCTGATAAGAAGTACAGGGGCATTCATGAAAATTCTAGAATAAAAATGTTGGGAGGCCACTTGATACTTGCATTCCTTAAACAGTAATCACTAATTAATTAATTTAAGAATGGCAATGAGTTGAAAGATGAGTTACTCGTTTAGATCAAATAGTAAAAGTTGGCAATTTATCTATAACATATAGATACACTTCTAAAATTATTGTGTCGCCAATGAATTTCTTGGTGAGATGCGATTAATTTCGATGAAATTCACATAGAAATATAGTAGGTTTAATTAATTGAGTAGAGTTGAATATCCTTGGAAAAGTATTAAATTAAATTTGAAAAGTTCAACCGAATACTCATATAGTATTTTTCATGACTTTGTATGACAAATCAAGGGCATAATTAAGGTGAAATCGTGATCTTAACATATTTTTCTCATCATTCTAATCTTAAAATCGATATTGTCAACTACTTAGTTAATCATAGCTTAATTTTATCTATAAAATATAATAGCAAACAATTTACTTGTTAATTTTTTGTATTTATTTAAATAAATAGTAGGACTAATGTAGGTCAATAATTGGCAATATAGTTCTTGTGAGAACAGTATTCGAACTCTTTAAATACATTGTACTACGAATTTAACGATACCTTACACTTACCATTTCAACTAGATAATGGTCCCTTGCCTTGCCTGATCATTTCTTAGTCACAAAGTAGGCATTATTTTTCAGCCAATGGAGATACTATTATATTCATACCAAAATCCTAATTTATGATCCAGTGCAACAATTTTTAGGTTCCAAAGGAAAGGCCGTGGTGAAATCAATTGAAGTTTGATAACGTTCTTTAATGCATATTGTTAATGTGTCCTTTTGCAAAATATTTACGAGCCGTTGTCATTAATTGTTTTAGTAACGAGCATTGCACGTTGTCGTTAACGTTTTAGCAACGTACATTTGCTTGATGGCATCCTTTACTTGTCTTAACAATCCAACTCAACCCAATCCAATCTAGTTAAATTGCTAATTAACCACACATTTGATGCATGGAATGGTA
>CAIGRP010062683.1:2166-12940 GCA_903798385.1 Fraxinus cuspidata | reverse complement strand
TTAAATTATGATCAAACCGATCATGTTGGGTTGAGTTTGGGTTGAGACAAAAACCGACCCAACCCAACCCAACCTATGCCCACCCCTACCTATACCAAGTACTCCTAACAAGTTCTGAACCAATTAATAGAAATTTAATTTATCAATTATGAACTTTAGTAGCATTTGATCACAAATAACATGTTCAAAAATATTAATTATCAAAAATCTTTTTTCTTTTTCATTTTTTTTATAATAAAGGAAAAATGTAAAACAGAAACTTCTATAATACAATGAATGGATGTGCATGCATAAATATATAAATATTATGAATAATGCAGATGCATCCACATAAGTACCTACTCAATGAGGTACACAAGTGCCCTTATATGAAAAGCAATGCGAGCAATACCGCAATTACCAACATCATTTTGACCTGCTACATCATTCCTTTTGACCCAGATCTTCTCAGACAAAAATGTTATCTTAGTCAACTGACTTTTCAAGTCAACCAAGTGACTCACTTGGTTAGTCAAGAAACTTACACAAGTAGTTAGATCTTGATTGTTACTCCTAACAAATGACTTAGGACAATTAAGTCTAATGTGACCTAAACCATCACAATTATGACATGTAGGAATGAATTTAGGAACAATCATTGATTTCAAATTTTGGACCTTAAATGGAAGGAATTTATGTTGTACCGATGATTTCAGCCCTCGAACACCTACATTCTTGGTCATGTTCCTATTCAAGAACTCACAAAAGTTAAGTTTTATGTGTCCTACCTTACCATAATGGTGACACGTGGAGATGAACCTAGAAGTAAATTTAGGTTTCAAGTTTTGAACCATAGGATTTGAGGCAGGTACAAACTTATTATTTGAAGAAGAAATGGTATAGGAAATTTTTGCATTAGAGTATACACCTTTTCTATCCTCAATTGTTTTATTCAAACCTATTATGTTATCAATTTCTTAGATTCACTAGAAGAATATTGGAGTTGGATATTTGATTTTTCCAGATTACTCATAAGAGATTTAACCTTAACATCTAAGGACTCTTTCTTAACTATTAACTCATTCAAACTTCTAATGGATTCCTCAAGTTTGGCTACAAGGCTCTTCTTTTCTAATTCAAGATTATTCAATTTTTTAAAGACGGAGCGATTCACTTTTTTTCATTTTAAGGCACTCTTCAAACAATTGATTATAATCGTCTAGAATTTCCATATCATACGCAAATCTCGAACCAAAAATTGATTAACTCATCTAAAGAAAATTTTAAGTCAATGATCGATATTAAGCTCTGATACCACTTGAAAATTTTAAATTATTTAGACCTATGTGCGGAATTACACAACTAAAAGGAACAAGTCACTTTTTAATTATTTCTAGATGGTTAGATCAAACAAGTCAATTTATCCTAAACTTGAATGCCACATTCAATAATTAAAAATAATAAAGAACATAAAAGATGATCACTAAGAAACTCCAATTTGATAAAAATTTCAGGCACTTTACTAGTCAATAATCCACTGTAAATCGAAACAAACTCACAGTATGGTCCAGACTTATCTATCCCGTAGAACTTCTAACTTGAACTCCTACAGTCTCATTTGATCCTACTAGAGGTGCGCTTTTTCAAAACAAATCCCGACTCCTGGTTTATACCCTAGTCCTTGTGACTGCGTACTCGTGACACTAGATCCCGACTCTTGATACCTCATCTTAGTCCTCCTAAATTTATACTTCTACAACAACTCCCAATCTCTGGTATCGATTTATCTTCGTTAGATTAAATGAAGAACTCCATGTTCTTCAGGTTGGTGTTTAACCAAACAATTTTTGTGTCTTGATCAGTGATTTAATATGAAACAATATGACTAGATCAACAAATTATATTTTGGAAGAATTTATGGATCAAATGATATGTAGTGGTTGAATCTTGAAATCAATGAATGTTATGGATGTTAAAGAATTGATCTCTATGGAATAAATATGATTCAACACACCTTTGGACGTTCATAAGGTGTATATTTATAATGGCTAGTGTTTGGGATGGAAAAGAAATCAAAATCAGCTTAAAAATCAAAATTTACTCTTCTTTGAATAACCACGTCGCTCGAGCGCCATGCTGCAATAAGTAAGCAGCAGTTGAGCAGTAGTTAGTATTTTCATCATAACTTTCTCTCTCGTTATTTGATTTAGGTGATTTAAAATGCGTTAGAAAGATAACTCTAAAGGCTACAATTATTTTAAATATCCTTATCCAAATTCCAATATTTTTTATGAGACACATGCATTGCAATTTGCGACTAAAAATTTGGAACATAACTTGTGCACCCCTTTGACACTCTTTGGACTTCTAAATTCATTCCAATTATCATATGTGATCGTTTTAGACATCTTGGACTTCTTCAAGACCCATAATACCAATTTCAACTTTTTTGCTATAATCAGGACTTAATAACTCCTATTTTATCTTTGATTATGTTGACGTCAAAAATTGTATAAACAAATTTCAAGCCAACTTCAAGGTGTAAATAAGGATTCTTATTGATAATTACTTACAAACTATAAGTGTTTTTTATCAAATGAGATATTTGAAATATGAAGTGGTTAGGCATTTTTCTCTTTCTCTTCCCTGAGGATACCGTCCTCATTTTATAGGAAATGATGTGCCTGTATTTTTCATATTCCTGTCTTGTCAACAACAATACCGAGCTGGGAACTTGTGCCAATGGCTTAAGTCCTGATTGGTTGTTGTCAAATCAACATATAGTACCGAGCTGGGAAGGTATGCCAATGGCATATCATGATTGGTTGCTGAGGTCGGCTCCATCAAGTTATCACGAAGCCACCTTAAATGGGGTCCCCAATAATTAATAAACTAATTATAGAATGAAGCTATAGCATATGATTGGTGGAATTGGGGGGCGCTAACGTAAGTCCTTCCAAATGTCATTAATTGATTTAATGTTTTTATAGTGTATGAGGAATCTGCAATCATTATCTCCCCTCAAACCAAGGCGGTCATAAGTACGAGCTGACCTTGTAGGTTCGACCTTAATTTTGTATGAACTAAGTGTATATAACAAACGGACTTAATTAGGGCGCAGGTCGAATGTCAACATTTACCACCCAGGTTGGTGCTCGCTTTGTTGACGGAATGGCCCTGAACATGGTTGGCTCAGTTTTTCAAATTCGTCATTATTACAGCAATGAATGGTTTGGGCAAGTTTCCCACTCTGATTTGGTGCGCTATCACGGATTTTCAATAACTTCTTTTGGAAGCTTCATCAAAACGACGCCGTTCTAAAGTGGTAAAATCTAGCCATTTCTTTTCCTTCCATTTCTTCATCCAACGACCCAGATCCTGCCTTTTCATCTTCCCTCTCTTTAAATATGGCTTTTCCTATCATTTTCACACTTTTTTCTCTCAAATTTTCTCTCAAAGAAGTAAAAAAAAATTCTTCACATTTTCGTAGAGTTTTTATTTATTTTCTGAGTGAGATCGTACATTCCGAGAAAATACCTCTCTTTTTATTGAATTTTCACTTCGGTCATTCGCACGAGTTCAGACGAACATCATACCTAGTCCCTTTACTCCATCTCAAACATTCAATATCATGCCCAAAGCAACTAAAAAAAATTACATAGCATGAAGTAAAAAAATTGGTTAACATACCTTAATGTAGGATGTGATATTGAAGATGAACCCGTGTCGTATGTATTCAAAGCCTAAAAGTGAAATTGATGAGTGTATGTGTTCGTGTATGTGGATGAGGGCATGAAGAAGAGAAATCGGGTGCGTGCTGTGTGAGATGTGTAGAGTTTATTCTGTTTTTAAAACAGGTTTTTGGCTTTTCATTAACTCTATGCGACCGCATAGAGTCAATGGTTACGGTCGCATCAAGAAAAGTATCGGGGCCAAGTTAGGCCCTAATCCATGACATTCTATGTGGTCGCATAGACTACCAGAACGCAAATTTTTTTCACCTCCGTCCATTCGAGATCCTTGAGGCCTCGATTTTCGTGCCAACAATTCAAATGCATGTAATGAGTGAGTGCAATGTGGAAATTTTTTTTAAAAAAAACTCGTTTTTGGTCACTTGATTTTCGCTCTACAATGCAACCCAAATTTTCAATGCCCCCAAAACTTGTCAAAACATATTTTAAACCATAGTAACTCAAAGATTTAAGCAAAAAAATTTCATGATGATCATGCAATTCACAACAAACTCGGTATTGAACTCTCCCCAACCAAATCGGAAATTGTCCTCAATGTCTAAACATGCCTACCAAAGGGAAGGATATCACTGCATACTAAAGTAAATCAACATAGAATATGAATGATGGTTAACCTAAAAAGTCCTCAATGTCTAAACATGCCTACCAAAGGGAAGGATATCACTGCATACTAAAGTAAATCAACATAGAATATGAATGATGGTTAACCTAAAAAGTGCTCAATTGAAAAAATAAAGCAAGAAACGAAAAGAAACCTAAAACAAAACTAATGTACAGAAAAGTAAAGTGAAGAACATACATGAATGATGTTAGGATGGTAAACATGTGCCTACAAGTACACAGGGCAGTTCCTCAGCCCATCATCCCTTAAGAGCATCGAGTTTTACCTATAGTGTATGCTTAATAATCTTATTTATTGTTTCAACTAGACCATTAGTTTGAGGATGGTTTGTCGTGGAGAAATGCTTTCGTATGCTAAGTCCCTCGCAAAAACTTGAGAAGCGAGCATTATCAAATTGCTTTCCGTTGTCTATCACGATAGAATGAGGTATTTCAAACCTGCACACAATAGACTTCCATATGAAATCAGTGGTCTTTTGTTTGGGGATCTTAGCAAGTGGTTCATCTTCTACCCACTTAGTGAAGTACTTCGTTCCAACTTTTCCGAGGCATGGGGCCAATTTAATGGGATTTTCAAGACATATCCCCGTCTTTAGATAGGAACTGATTTCATCTACCCATGTAGGCTTGGGATCGATAATCATGGAGACAACTTCTAGTCTTTCAATGGTAGGATAGAGAATCATTCCTACGGAAATACTGTCAAACTCTTCTATTCCTTCAGTTGTGACTAGCCGAGCTAAAGCGTCAGCATGACCGTTCTGAATTCAGAGAATTTGTTTGACCAGAATAGTTCGGAAATTTTTGAATTCTTGCCTAACAATTTGAAGATAGTTGTTCATCATTTCTTACTTAGTTTGGTAGGCCTCATTGATCTGATTGACCACCAATTGCGAGTCACTGTGGACTACCAGATGATGAATTTTCATCTCTTTCGCCATCCACACCCCAACTATTAGCGCTTCGTATTCAACTTCATTGTTTGAAGCCTTGAAGTCAAATGACAAAGCTTCACAAAATAACTAGCGATTAGGACTAACTAAGATAACTTCTGCCCCTGACTAAACTCCGGTGGAGGATCTATCTACGAAAAGCTCATATGGAATGTTACGAGTGAATCCTCATAATGGTTCCAAACTAAACTCCGCAACAAAATCAGCAAGTGTTTGACCTTTTACGGAGGTACGATGTTTATATCTTATGTCGAAATGTCCAAGCTTCACTGTCCATTTGACCATCTACCCTGAAGTATCAGGCTTCTGTAAGGTTTACCTTAATGAATAGTTAGTTAAGATGTCAATAGGATGCTTCAGAAAGTACGATCTCAACTTTCTTGCTATCATAACAACGGCATAGGCCAATTTCACTAAAGGAAAGTAACGGAGCTTAGCTTCATGGAGGGATTTGCTAACATAGTAAATAGGATATTGTATTCATTCTTCCTCCCTAGCTAAGATAGTACTGATAGCATGTTCAGATACTGCAAAATATAAAATCAACATTTTGCTTGCTCTTTGTTTTGACAACACCGGTGGCTATACGAATTGTTGTTTTCGGGTCTGTTTGATAAGCAAATGTGGAAATGAATTTCAATTCCATGTTAGTTGGAAAATAAAAACCCATAAAACCCACAGGAATTCATTTTCCATGAAAGCAAAGAAAATACAAGTTAAAGTGATTGTACCTTGGAATTCGGTTGTTTCAATAAAACGGCTAAGGTGAAATTCATTTCCCCAGATGTGACATTTTCCATGAAATTTATTGCAATCAAACAAGGCCTTAGTTCATCAAAGTCGAGTTGGCATTCAAAAGTCCATTCAAACTTCTTCCTTCATTGCAAGACATCGAAGAATGATTTACACCGATCAGTTGATTTTGACATGAAGCGGCTGAAACAGCTATTCGTCCAGTTAAGCTTTGAACCTCCTTAGGCTTTTTTGGGGCTTACATTTCAATAATGGCCTGTATTTTTTCTGGAATTGCCTCATTTTCTCGACAATTTACGAGATAACCTAGAAACTTTTCGAAGCTCACACCGAAGGTGCATTTGTGTGGATTCAGTTTCATCTTATACTTTC
Source organism: Fraxinus cuspidata (assembly GCA_903798385.1). Classification (NCBI taxonomy): domain Eukaryota; kingdom Viridiplantae; phylum Streptophyta; class Magnoliopsida; order Lamiales; family Oleaceae; genus Fraxinus; species Fraxinus cuspidata. The sequence continues at coordinate 6,510 of CAIGRP010062683.1, read as the reverse complement.
TTAAGATTTGAAACATTTTAGCAAAGTATCGTTGATGGTCTCTAGCATCCACACTTTTGAATAGCATATCGTCAACATACACTTCCATGGTTTCACTAATTTGCTTGGTGAACATATAATTGACCAGATGTTGATAAGTGGCTCTGGTATTATTAAGGCTAAAAGATATCATTTTGTAACAATAAAGACCTCGATCAGTAATGAAAGCGGTATGTTCCTAGTCTGGCTTATACATAGGGATTTGATTATACCCCAAGTATGCGTCCATGAAGCTGAGTAACTCATGTTTTGTGGTTGCATTGACCATCTGGTTTATCTTTGTAGAGGAAACCTATCCTTAGGACTTGCTCTGTTATGCTATGAGAAATCTATGCACATTCTCCAGTCTCCATTACTTTTCTTCACGAGAATTGGGTTAGAAACCCATTTAGGATATTTTGTGTTGACATCTGACCTACAATTTAATTAAGTTTGTTTGTTATATATACTTAGTTCATGCTAAATTAAAGTCAGACCTACAAGTTCAGCTCGTACTTATGACCGTTGTGGTTTGAAGGAACATAATGATTGCAGATTCTTTACACACTATCTAAACATTCAATCAATTAATGACATTTGGAGGGACTTACGTCAGCACCCACCAACTCCACCAATCATATGCTATAGCTTCATTCTCTAATCATTTCATTAATTATTGGGGACCACATTTAAGGTGGCTTCATGATAACCTGATGGAGCCGACCTCAGCAACAAATCAGGATATGCCATTGGCGTACCTTCCCAACTTGGTATTGTATGTTGATTTGACAGCAACCAATCAGGACTTAAGCCATTGTTACAAGTTCTCAACTCGGTACTGTTGTTGACAAGACAGGAATATAAAAGATATAGGCACGTCATTTCCTACAAAAATGAGGATGATATCTTTAGGGAAGAGAGAGAGAGAGAAAAAAAAGCATAACAACTTCATATTTCAAATATTTCATTTGATAAAAACACTTATAATTTGTAAGTAATTATCAATAAAAATCATTATTTACACTGGAAGTTAGCTTGAATTTTGTTTATACAATTTTCGATATCAACATTTTGCTTCACGGATGAACTCATTGTGAAGCAACTTTTGCACTTCTTTGTTTAGAGTCTCGTACCACTCTGGATTTAAAGGTCGATGTCGTTGCTGCTTATGTCACACTAAAGGGTCGATTACAAGCCTGTAGCAAGTGACTTTGGGGTCGATCCCTTTCATATTTACATGATTCCAAGCAAACGAATGGGTGGCCGGAGTTTATGACCTATTCTAAGCTCCCATGGTGGATCACTTGGTCCGACCACCACTCTATCCAGCTCTTTCACAGGTTCTCCCCCCTTAACTCTTAGACGTGGGTGTAATAAACCTAGGTCAGATTCTATCAGATATGACATATAAATTCCTGGGGGGATATGCATCCTTCTTTGCTGGGCAAATCTTCATCTGGAAATTCTCAACAATGTCCATGTTTCCCTTAACTTGACCTACACCATGTGGCGTGAGAAATTTGAGCGAGTAGTGGTATATGAACGTAAATGCCCTGAAATTGAATAGCAGTAGCTACCCCATGATAGCATTGTAGGGTGAATTGGAATCAAATACTAGGAACTCAGGGTTCGACTTAGTTTGGCGTGGAGCTTCGCGGACTTCAACAGAGGGCTTGATCTACCCTTTTGCTGGGGTGAGGGCTCTATTGAGTCCTAAAACCATGTTCGGGCACGATCGTAGAAAGTTTAGTGGAATACACATCCATTCCAGTATGTTGGTATATAGTATGTTGACAAAACCTGTATCAACTAAAACCTGGAGAATGATTACTCTTGCTATGGGTATTGAAACCACCAGGATTCCAGGATAAGGATGTAGATTTGCTTCCTTATCGTCGAACAAAATATAGTCTTCCATTACATTTATGCGGTGTTTCTCAGTAATACTTATCTCAGAGAGGTCGGCTACTATAGGTCTCTTCAGCCTCGATCCCTTGATCGAACATTTTGCTAGTTCCTCAACATGTGGATATGAGGACTATGTAAATCAACGTTACAAGCTCTAGCCTCAGCTTGATTTCTATGTACTACGCCAACTTTGCTCGGAATGAAAAACTTTATGTAGTAGTGATATATTGAAGTGGGGGCCTACAATTCATGTAATATGGGTCTCCCTAGTATGGTGTTATAATTGGAAGGCAGGTCGATAACCACAAAATCTGCTAGAATTCTTCTCTGACAAGGGACCTCACCTAGCTCCACAATCAAAACAATCCTTCTAGTTTCCTGGAATATGGTTGGAGATACCGTTCTTGGATTCTTATTTGTTCTAGAGTTCGATAATACATCACATTGACCTAACTCCCATTATCCACAAGAGTTCAATATATTTATATGCCGCAACAAACATGGTTATTACCAGCACATCACTTTGGTCCTGTAAAACTCCATACAAATCGTTTTTCAAAAATCCAAGTCATTCTGAGTATGATGCAATGCCAGTATCAGACTTGGTCGTCTTACATCATAATTCTGACAAATCCATACATCTCGCACTTGTCTGCGCCTTACCTTTCTCGATCATTCAATGCATTGATTACCACCTATTAACGTTATGATCTCAGCTCGAAGTGGGAGATCCCAAGCTTGGAGAGTTGGCTGACCTTATTGAATCGTCCCTGATTGATAAGGTTGTCGATTGCACACATGGTCCGTCTCTCTGAATTTAGCTACATACTCTTTCAGGTGACCTCGTCGAATTAAAGATTCCACCTCTTCTTTCAAGTTTCTGCATTCATCTGTGTAGTTTCCTACCGACCTATGATATCGACAGTACTTTCGTTAGTTCTTCTCTGCTGGATCCTTTTTCTAAGGCAGGAGTCTACGGAATGCTTCTTTTTCTCCTATTTGCAATAAGAATTCTTCCAATGTAGTATTTAGTGGGTTATATTCGTAAAACCTATCCGGATAAGGTTTAAGGACGATCTCTATCCCTCACATCCTTTCTTTTTTCATGATTGAAGCATTTATCTACTTTTTCCTCCTTTGTTCAGTGTGAGAAATGTGGATTTACATTGGCTTCCTCCCGATTTGAAGTGGCTTCTTCCACACTTATATGTTTTTTCACTCGATTAAGGAACTTGTGATATGTTTGAGGTCCATATTTATGTACAGACCATTAAAACCTTTTTCTAGACCTAAGGTCAGAAAGAACTGCCATGAGTGCAGCATCATCAGAGATTTTTTCAACCTCCATGGACTTTTTGTTGAACATATTGAGGAAACTTTTAAGCTACTCTTCCCTCACCAAATTCTCTTTGGACTTGGTTCTTACTTTGGAACCCATAAACTAGGCTAGAAACATCGTGGCGAGGTCGTTCCAATTTCTTATAGACCTTTGATGTAGCCTTCTGAGCCACATTTGAGCCTTATCTCCCAACGTTAATGGAAAGGCACGACACATAATGGCATCTTTGGAAGTATACTTGTCTAGTTGACTAATGGGACCTTCTGACCTTTCGTATCCAGTTAGCTGTAGCATTTTCAATTTTTCAGACAAAGGTTCAGCAAGAATAACTTCAGTGAAAGAGAATGGCATTTAGTGAGATATGTTTTCATGTTCCCTTTGTTTTTGGCTTCCAAATTAGCATTTCAATGAGCACTGAGATCCCAATCTATCAAACGAGCGCTCATTTTAGGTTATGCTTGTTCCAACGAGTGTTTCACATGAGGCTCATCATGTTAGCTCTGAGGTATAGTGAGCATTGAGATCCCAATCTATCAAACACACTGCTAGCTTTCCTGGTATCCAGCTCCGCTATTACGAAAGAACTCCTAATCTCTTCGGTTCGACTTTTGAAAGATTCATCTCCTGGAAAGTGGAGAGCTCTCCTAGTGGGAGGTCACCTGGTTTGTTTCCTGTGTGGGGACTCTACCTCAGTATCAAATGGAGGAACGTGAGTTTGGTTTTGCTCTAATCTGTAGACTGCATTTGTCAACCTTTCAATAGCTTCTCTTATGATGGTCATTTGAGGGTCGCTAACTTTATTTTGACCTCGTCCCCTTCCAATATTTTGTAGAATACTGATTTGTTTAGGATGAGCATGTGATTGATTCTCTGATGCTAAAATATCATCCATGACAATATTTTGTCGTGAGTTTTATGATGAGATGGGCTGCTTATACAAGTTAGGGCCCTTCCTCTAGCGCCAAAACGTTGATATCGAAAATTATATAATAAAATTCAAGCCAACTTCAAGTGTAAATAAGGATTCTTATTGATAATTATTTACAAACTATAAGTGTTTTTATCAAATGAGATATTTG
>CAIGRP010062680.1:0-12105 GCA_903798385.1 Fraxinus cuspidata | reverse complement strand
GATAGATTAAAAGAGGAATTTCGAGGCAATGAGATAACCAGACAAATGCAGGTCTTGAATCTGAGAAGGGAGTTTGAAACTCTAAAAATGAAGGATTCATAATCTGTTAAGGAGTTCTCTGATAGGTTGATGAATGTGGTGAATTAAATCAGGTTGTTAAGTGATGATTTGCCTGACAAAAGAGTAGTGGAGAAGGTCTTGATCAGCCTACCTGAAAAGTTTGAAGCTAAGATCTCATCACTTGAAGATTCCAGTAATTTGTCTGTCATCTCCTTGTCTAAATTAGTTAATGCTCTGCAAGCCACAGAGCAAAGGAGATTAATAATGCAAGAGGAACAGGTTGAAGGTGCTCTACTAGCTAAGGGAAAGCATAAAGCTCAAATGAGCTATGCTGTGAAAACAGTAAATGAAAAGAAGGAAACTGAGAACCAGAAAGGTGTTGGTAAATGAGGTAAATATCTGCCTTGTCCACATTGCAGGAGGAAGGGATGTTCTCCAAAATGGTGTTGGTTTAGGCCAGGAGTGCAATGTAGGGCTGTAAACAATTTGGTTATATAGAGAAAGTTGGTAAAAATAATAAGGAGAAGTAGGAACCACAGCAAGCCCAAGTTGCAGAGAATCACCAGCAAGAAGAACGTCTGTTTACAGCTTTGAACTTGAAGATCTGTAGTAGTGATGAAGCTTGGCTATTGGATTGTGGCTGCACTCATCATATGACCTCCAGTCCTAACATCTTTGTTGAGTTGAATGATGTATATAGATCAAGAGTTAAAGTGGGGGAATAGAGAGTTTGTTGAGGTCAAGGGTGTTGGTGAAATCTCTGTACAGACCTCTACACGTACCAAGTATATATCTGATGTTTTATATGTTCCAAACATTGATCAAAATTTGATAAGTGTTGGTCAATTAATTGAGAAAAACTATACACTGGTATTTAAAGATAAGGGATGCACTATACTTGATACTAAAAATCAAGAACTAATGACCATCAGCATGAGAAATAGGAGCTTCCCACTAGAATGGAGAAATGTGGGAGATCAGGCACTTGCAGGAAATGTCATCGAGTCTGCTTTATGGTACAAAAGGTTTGGTCATGCTAACTACACTTCAGGTCTGATAACAGAACAGAGTACTGCTGTAGCCAGTTTGACAAATTTTGTGAAGAAATGGGGATCAAACATCAATTAACTGTTCCCTATTCTTCACAACGGAATGGAGTATGTGAAAGAAAGAATAGAACGGTTATGGAGATGGCTAGATATTTGATGATTGAGAATAAAGTTCCTAGGGAGTTCTGGACAGAAGCTGTGAATACTGCTGTGTATCTACTCAACAGATTGCCTACAAAATCATTAGATAAAAAGACTCATTTTGAAGCTTGGTATGGAATTAAACCAGACGTTTTACATCTGAAAGTGTTTGGAAGCCTCTGCTATACACATGTACCTGAAGTGAAGAGAGATAAGCTAAGTCAAAAGGCTGAGGTTGGGGTTCTAGTAGGCTAATGCAGCAATGTAAAAGGGTATAGAGTCTTCAATCCTCATACCAAGAAAATAATCTCTAGCAGAGACATTAAAGTTGATGAAGAAGCCTCTTGGAATTGGGAAGTAACCGTTGACAGTCAATCTCAAATTCCAAAAGACACCTCAGATAAATGATGTTGATGTCAATGAAGTAGAGGCAACATCTCATAGTGAGTCTGATTCTGAGAATTTAGTTCAAAGAACAAGGCCACTTGCGATATATGCTAGGTGTAATTCAGCTACTTTGGAACCTGCAAACTTTGCTAAGGTTGCAAGCTCAAAAGAATGGTTGGCTGCAATGAAAGAAGAGTTAAATATGATTAAGAAGAATGGGACCTGGCTGCTGGTTGACAGACCAAGAGATAAGAATGTAATTGGGGTGAAATGGGTGTACAAATCAAAACTGAATCCAGATGGCTTGGTGAATAAGCTAGAGACCAGATTAGTAGTAAAGGGGTATGCTCAACAATATGGTGTGGACTTCAATGAAATGTTTGCACCAGTAGTAAGGTATGAAACCATCAGATTGCTATTTGCATTGTGGTACATAGAGGCTGGGAGATTTACCAATTGGATGTAAAGTCAGCATTTCTGACAAACACTTAGAGGAGGAAATATTCATTAATCAGCCAGAAGGTTTCCAAGTTGTTGGGAATGATGATAAAGTATACTTGCTGAAGAAAGCCTTGTATGGCTTGAAACAGGCACCAAGAGCTTGGTATAGTAAGATAGATGAACATCTGAATATGCTTGGATTTTTAAGAAGCATGAATGAGCAAACCTTGTTCATAAAGGAGGAGATGTTGAAGGAGAAAAAGGAGATGATCATCATCTCATTATATGTGGATGATCTTCTGATTACTGGTAGCAGTTGCACATTAATTGAGTAGGTAAAAGATGAATTGACAAAGATATTTGAGATGACAGACCTTGGAAAGATGCAATATTTTTCTTGGCATGGAAATATCTCAAACTCAAAATGGGATATTTGTTTGCCAAAAGAAATACATCAGAGAGATGCTAAAAAGGTTCAGTATGGAAGGATGCAAACTAGTAAATACTTCATTAGTTTTGAATTTGAAACTAATGAAGGATGATGGAGCCGAGAAGGTACATGAAAAGTGTATAGAAGCATAGTTGGATGCCTATTATATTTGTCTTCTACCAGACCAGATATCTCTTTTGCAGTTAACATCTTATCCAAGTTTCGACAGGAGCCCAGTGAACTTCATTTTTCGGCAGCTAAAAGAGTGTTGAGATATGTAAAAGGAACACAGGATTTGGGGAATTGGTTTAGGAGATCAGAAAAGCTGCTGCTCACTGGTTTTACAGACAGTGACTGGGTTGGTTCAATTGATGATATGAAAAGTACCTCAGGCTATGTATTTTATGTTGATTCAAACATAGTCTACTGGAACTCCATGAAGCAGAAAACTGTAGCTCAATCCACTTCAGAGGCAGAATACATAGCAGCTTTAGAGGCCACCAATCAAGCTATTTGGCTAAGGAAAGCGTTGGAAGTTTTGAGGCATAAACAAAACAAAGCCACAGCCATCTTCTATGATAACCAATCACCTGTGGTGATGGTGAAAAATCCGGTTTTTCATGGAAGGACAAAGCACATAAAAATCAAATATCATTCAATAAGAGAAGCTCAAGATAGGAAGGATGTGGAACTGATGCATTGCATCTCTGAGGATCAGCACTCTGAGGACCCGTGTGCTGATATTTTCACTAAGTCATTGCCTAAAGGAAGATTTGAAACATTGAGGAGTTGCCTTAGTGTTTCTAACAAAAGTCTCAATGAGGAGTATTGACATTTAGCATTGATACTTTTGTTGTCATTTGTCCTTATTTTTGAAGTACTAAATTCTAGCTTAAGTTGTATTTTACAAGCTAACTAATAAGGTGTTGCAGCTGTCAAATGTGTAAGGTGGTAGTAGGTGAACATAGTGGTTGGTTAGACACTTTTGTGATGTAAAAGGATGATGGCTGATAAATATGTTTTCATCCGATTTCTGTCTTCTTTTTGTATCTATGAATGAAAATATATATTCTCCATCCCTTTGAGTTCATATAACAACAGAGTTGTCAAGGAGAATAGATGATTTCTCTTTCGAAAATCACCTCCTAAATATGGTTTCAAATGTTGCCCGTTGACTTTGAAGTTCCCCTTTTCTTTATGATAAAGTTCAACCGCTCCATGTGAAAAGATTTTTGCGATGGTGACGGGACCCAACCATCTTGAGCGGAGCTTCCGGGAAACAATCGGAGTCTAGAATTGTAGAGAAGAACTTGTTGCCCAATAAAGAACTCCCACTTCACAATGTGTTTTTTATGCCATTTCTGTCTTTTTTTTTTTTGTAAGTTCGGGCATTCTCACAAGAATCAAGGCAGAATTCATCAAGTGGTTGGTTAGACACTTTTGTGATGTAAAAGGATGATGGTTAATATATATGTTTTCAGCCGGTTTCTTTCTTTCTTTCTTTCTTTCTTTTTTGTATCTATGAATGAAAATATACATTCTCCATCCCTTTGAGTTCATATAACAATAGAGATGTTCGCAACAAGAATCTAGCTACTTATCACTATTTGGTAAATCTCATTCAGAATGAAATTTTGAAAGATGAAAATATGGAAAATAAAAAAAATATAGAACATGAGCGAATTAATAAGTTGAAGGGAAAGGCTCCGATACACGGGCAGATACTACCAAAATAGTCATGCTTATATTTTGATAAACACAAAGGAATAGTACATACTATATCATGTGCTTATCGTAAGAAATAGGCGAGGCCTATATTTTATCTTACGAGGCTAACATGCCAAAATTCTTCAGTTGCATCATACTAAGGATCATTAAATAAACGAATGTCCTGAAATTATTAAGATTGTAAAGCAGTAAAATTTGTAGGGTGGAATACATGAGGGTCCAAATCATTGGAAACCAATCTTTGTCGGGTAAAGGGAGAAGGTCAAGAATTAAGGCCGAGGAATGCAGGGCCAGTACGAACATAGGGAAATACTCCCAACCAGCAACCACCAGTAAGGATAATTAATACCACTGATGGAGTTTACGTGGACAGTGATACATTGAATGCACAAAAGAGTTATGCTCAAGTAGCCAAAAAGTTTATATTGGAAAGCTATTGGGTCCGAGGTAATCCTAAAACTATATATCTTTCAGTTATATTTAATGATGGTGATGAGAATGGAGTCATTTGTCCCCATTTTGATGCTTTGGTAATACATGGTATTAGACGTAGATATTTCATTTGACAGCTAGCTTACGAGCTAGCATTCTGTTAATTCTGTTACTTTAGTTATTTATATAGGTCCCTAGCAATAGCTGTAGCTCATGTTTTTCATTCTTCAATGAAATGAATTCATTCTCCCACCTTTTCTTCATCTTTTCTCTCTAGAATCAATATGGTATCGGAGCAAATATTCCCGATTCCTCTTATTCCCTAGAGTTCTGGTTGAACTGAACATTGAATCCAAATTTCTTTTATCTGGTCTATCATATCCATGGTGACTGATGCTTCGGTTTTACCAGAAAATTCAGAACACTCAGCTTCTTCATGGAGTAACTCAATCATTGATGATGGATTGAGTCCTTATTACCTTCATCATTCGGATAGTCCAGGGCTTATATTGGTTTCTCAATCCTTAGTTGGTGGCGATTATGCCTCTTGGAGTAGAAGTATGATGATAGCCTTGTCCGTAAAGAACAAATTAGGCTTCATCGATGGATCTATCCCAAAACCAGAAGGTAACGGCAATTTGATCAATGCTTGGGTTTGCAATAATAACATAGTCGTCTCTTGGATACTCAATTCTGTGTCCAAGGAAATACTAGTAAGTGTTATCTATTCGGTGTCAGCTTATGAAATCTGGAAGGATCTTAAGGAGAGATTTCAGCAGAAAAATGGCCCGCGCATTTTCCAGTTGAGGCGTGATCTGATGAATCTTGCTCAGTCTCAGCTAACTATAGGCACTTCACTAAATTGAAGACAATCTGGGAGGTATTGAGCAATTATAGGCCATCCTGCTCAAGTGGAAAGTTTACATGTGGATGAATCAAGGCTTTAGCAGATCACTATCAAACTGAGTATGTGATGTCATTTTTGATGGGGCTACATGATTCATTTGCTCAAACACATAGCCAAATATTGCTTATGGATCATATACCCCCAATTAACAAGGTGTTCACTATTGTCTCTCAAGAGGATCATCAGAGGACTATGAATAATGTGGCAGGGACCGGGAGTAATCCTATGGCTTTTTACATAAAAAATGATGGTAATCGATCCAATAGCAACTAACATTCTGGTAAATATCAGAAAAACGATCGTCCAGTTTGTACATATTGTGGATTTACTGGTCACACCATAGACAAATGTTATAAGCTTCATGGTTATCCCCCTGGACACAAGGCAAGACAGAAAGTCACTTCTCCTAATCAAACGGTTAATGCAGCAGCTAACCAGATCTCAGAATCCTCTGATCATCAAGGGAACATGGATGATTTTGTTCAAACATTGAATTCCAATCAATACTAGTACCTAATGGCCATGTTAAACTCCCATCTAGCATTAGCTAAAGCAGATACAGGGACTGATGTGAAATCAACACACACATCAGGTATCTCATTCTCTGTTTCTAATCATTCGGTGCTTTATTCTTCTAGACATTGGATAGTTGATTCTAGTGCTACAAATCATGTGTGCTTTGATCAATCCCTTTCAAATTCATTTGTTACACTTCCAAACAACTCTTGCTTACAAGTTAATTTTTCTGGATCAATTCAACTCAGCCCTTCATTAACTTTGTATGATGTTCTCTATGTTCCACAATTCCATTTTAACCCGCTATCTGTTTCCTCGTTGACAAGTAATTCTTCTCTTCTAGTCAAGTTTCTTACAAATTGTTGTATTATTCAGGAAACACACACTTTGAAGATGATTGGCAGGGGTAACAAAGTGGCTGATCTTTATGTCATTGATTCTGCCTATTTTTTCATTTCCAGTTCATATATTCCTGCTATTAGTACTTGTAATTTATCCATTTCAAATGTAAATAATGTGCCTTCACAAATTTGGTACAACCGTCTTGGACATTTATCTTTTAAACGATTAGAAATGCTGAGATCAAAGCTGGTCCATACCATACACCAACACACACTGGTCATCATTATTTCCTCACTTTGGATGATGATTGTAATAGATTCACATGGATATTTCTCATGAAATAGAAGTCTGATGTTAAATCCATAATCCCCAAATTTTTCTCCCTTATTGAAACACAATTTGGCAAGGTCATTAAGAAGTTTAGGTTTGATAATGCACGTGAACTTCAGTTCACAGAATTTTTTTAGTTCCAAAGGGATATTACACCAATTTTCATATGTTGAACGACTTGAACAAAACTCGGTGGTAAAGAGAAAGCACCAACACCTTCTTGATGTTGCTCGTGCTCTTTTCTTCCAATCTCATGTACCTATAAAATTCTGGGGGAAATGTGTTCTTATTGCCACCTATTTGATGAATAGAACTCCATCACCTTTATTACATGGTGAATCTCCTTTCCAACTCCTTTATGGTACTCTTGTCGATTATAACCATCTCAAAGTCTTTGGTTTTTTATGCTATGCCTCGACTTTACCTTAAACTAGAACCAAGTTTCAACCTCGTGCAGTAGCATGTATATTTATTGGATATGTGCCAGGCATAAAAGGGTACGAGCTCTACAACATTGAATCAAAAGTTTTCTTTGTGTCCTGGGTTGTCATTTTTCATGAGTCCTTATTTCCTTTTCAGTCCATACCTCATCCTATTGACATTGTTGATCCATTTAGTCTTGCATGTACCAGCCTCTGATCTGTCCATCCTCCCTACTTCTAATTCTAATTCTGATCTACATCCTCCTCATAATCCTGATATTATCCCTGTGCATAACAAGAGCACAATACATGATCCCATGGTTCAAAGGACTTCTAGGACCATTAAACCACCTTCTTACCTACGTGATTATCAGTGTAATTTACTCCAACAACATTCCAATCTTCTTCCAATATTCCATATCCTTTGCAAAATTACATTTCTTATACATCCATCTCATCTTCTCATTATACCTATCTACTCAATGTCTATTCCAATTTTGAACCACAATACTACCATCAAGCTGTTCAATATCCTCATTGGAGAGAAGCTATGGCACATGAGTTAGATGCTATGGAGTCCAATCACACATGGTCTGTCCAACCTCTCCTTAAAGACAAACATTCAATAGGGTGCAAATGGATTTACAAAATCAAATACAAATCTGATGATAGTATCGAACGTAAAGCCCGGTTGGCAGCCAAGGAATACACACCACAAGAAGGCCTAGATTTTCTTGAGACATTTTCTCCGGTTGCAAAATTGGTTACGGATAAAATGTTACTTGCTCTTGCTAATATAAAAGGTTAGTATCTCTTTAACTAGATGTCAATAAATTCTTTTTAAATGGGGATTTATTTGAGGTAGTATAAATGGATCTTCCCTTGGGCTATGATATACACATGAAGGTTGGAAGTAAGGGGGAGAAGCTAGCTTGCCAGTTGCACAAGTCAATTTATGGTCTTAAACAAGCTTTGTGACAATGGTTTTCTAAGTTTTCCCAGGCTCTCATCCTACATGGTTTCTTACAATCCAAGTCTGATTACTCCATTTTTCACTGAAGGTGCAGGCTCTTCTTTTGTAGCTCTACTGGTGTATGTGGATGATATCATAATTGTAGGTTCTGATTTACTTGTCATTGAGGAGTTAAAATGATTTCTTCATAGCCAATTTAAACTCAAGGATCTTGGTGTTTTAAAGAACTTTCTTGGCTTGGAGATTGCACATTATGTTCATGATCTTTTTCTATCCCAACACCATTACACCTTATAGTTGCTTGAAGATTCTAGTTTTCTTGCTTGTAAATCAACTTCTTCACCCATGAATTCGAAGTCTAAGCTTAGTTCATTTGATGATACACTTCTTGCTGATGCTTCTTCTTATCGACGCTTGGTTGGCCGCTTACTCTACCTCATAGTGTCACAGACAGATATCACATTTGCTATCCATAAACTTAGCCAATTTATATCTTCTCCCAGACATTCTCACCTGGATACCGCACATCACCTTCTGAAATATTTGAAAGCATCTCCTGGACAGGGTTTATTTTTCTCTGCTTCTTCTAATTCCACCTACGAGCCTTTGCAGATGCTGATTGGGGATCCTGCTTGGACACTAGAAAATCTGTGACTGGTTTTTGCATCTTCTTGGGTGAATCTATGATCTCTTGGAAATCCAAGAAGCAGACCACTATATCACGATCTTCTACAAAACTGAATACAGAGCACTTACCTCAACAACAAGTGAACTTGTTTGGCTTCATCAATTGTTGACTGAATTCTAAATTCAATACTTTGGACTAGCAGCTCTTTCTTTGTGATAATCAGGTAGCCAATCACATCGCAAGCAATCCTTCTTTTCATGAATGGACGAAACACATTGAGATCGATTGCCATTTTGTCCGTGATAAAGTTGCTGATGGATTTATCAAACTTCTCCCTATTCATACTCATCACCAACTTGCAGACGTATTCACCAAAGCATTTCCCTCTACTTCTTTGCTTCCTTTACTATCCAAGATGGCAGTTCTTAACATTTACCGGCGACCTCGAGGGAGAGTATTAGAAATAGATATTTCATTTGATAGCTAGCTTACTAGCTAGCATTCTGATAATTCTGTTACTTTAGTTATTTATATAGGTCCCAAGCAACAGCTGTAATTCACGTTTTTCATTCTTCAATGAAATGAATTCATTCTCCCGCCTTTTCTTCATCTTTTCTCTCTAGAATCAATACATGGTAATTGTTTCTTGAAATGGTCTTAATCGTATGCTCATAGAGTATGGGAGTTTTGTAAACATCATATCCGAAAGTGTATTTTATCAAATGTAAGCAGATCACCTCTGGACACCAATGCCTAACCCCTTTTATGGCTTCATAGAATATACTTTGGTTCTTCAATGAAAAATTTCCCTCGAGATAGAATTGGGAGAAAAACCCACAATATTTCAAGGATACATGGATTTCCTTATTATTAAGAGCAGATTCACTTATAATGGGTTCTTATGAAGGCTTGCTTTAAAGCATCTTACACTAGTAACATTTGTTCATAATTTGTACAACATTAATGGAGATAGCCAGCATCAAAGGTAATCAGAGGGTTGCGCGAGATGTTATCTCCAGTATGTTACGTAAAGCAACCGCATGAACCTCTGCGATAATAGAAAATGTGGAAGAAAGATCGATGGTAAAATCATGCAATACCCTAATCAAAAGAGGTGGAATTCCAAGACTTTGGCGGTTGAAGTGTTGAAAAGCTCTCCTACTAGCATGGAAAACATCATGGAAGGTCTAGATAATAGCAAAGGTTATAAGCTGGTAGAGAAAAGTCTGGAAGAACAAAATTTATCTTGTGATGCCGAAGTTCTTCTAAGTTTAAAAATCTTGTTATGGCAAAGTTCTTACAACCAAACTCTAAAAATTGATAGAATATGCATGATAAAGAGGAGGGAAAGTGTTATAAAATCATTCACAAAAGCTGGTGGAACACGGTTGATACATATAGCCATACATTGGTACAAATCAAAATGATTTCCAACAATTATTCTACCTAACTCCACTCTTCTGACAGTTGCAGCACCTAACTTGCTTCAATTATAATACATAACTTAAGCTAATATAAGTTACAAAATATATAAAACAAATGATAACAAAAACATTTTGGTTGACAACAAAAGTGTCACACATTACATGGTTCATCACTCCTCCTTGACACTTTTGTTGGAAATACAAAGATATCCTCTTAGTGTTTCAAACCTCTCCTAGGTAATGCTTTAGTGAAAATATCAGCAACTTGCTCTTTTGAACTGTAATGCCTCAATTCCACTTCTTTCCTTTCTTGTGCTTCCCTTATGAAATGATACTTGATGTTTATGTGTTTTGTTTTTCCATGGAACACAGGATTTTTCACAATTACTACAGCCGATTGATTGTCACAAAGAGTGGTAGTTGCTTTAGTTTGTTGATGCTTCAGATCCTTCAGAATTTTCCTTAACCATATTGCCTGATTGGTTGCCTCTGTTGCTGCTATATACTCTGCTTCAGCAGTGGATTGTGCCACAAATTTTTGTTTGATTGAATTGCAGCAAAAAAGGCTTGAACCAACATAAAAAGCATAGCCTGAAGTACTTTTCATGTCATCAGCAAAACCGGCCCAATCATTATCAGTAAAACCTGTTAAAGATAGAGTTTTTGACTTCCCAAAACTTATTCCAAAGTTCTTTGTTCCTCTGATGTACCTCAGCACCATTTTTGTAGCTTGGAAATGAATCTCACTTGGCTCTTGCCTGAATCTAGACAGCAGGTCAACGGCAACATAAGATCTAGTCTTATGGCTATTAAGTAGAGCAAGCATCCAACCAAGCTCCTATTGATCTTCTTATCTAATTTCTTTGCACCATCATCCTTTATCAACTTTGAATTCTGAATTAAAAGAGTGTTAACTAATTTGAAATTCTCCATATTGAACTTCTTTAATACTTCTTCAGCATAGCTCTTTTGGCAAACAAAAATAACATCATTTGTTTGATCTATTTCCATTCCAAGAAAGTATTTCATTTCTCCCAAGTCTGACATCTCAAAATCCTTCTTCAATTCATCATTTACCTCTTCAATAAGACTGCATTGCTTCCTATGATTAGAAGGTCATCTACATACAGTGAAATGATAAGAAAATCCTTCTCCACTGGTTTGATATAGAGAGTTTGTTCATTAACACTCTTCCTGAAACCAAGGCTGCATAGATGATTATCTATTCTGCTATACCAACTCATTGGCGCCTGCTTCAAGCCATATAAGCTTTCCTTAATAAATACACCTTATCCTCTTCTCCTTCTTTGATAAAGCCTTTAGGTTGTTAAATGAAAATCTCTTCATTTAAATGCCCATCCAAGAAGGCAGATTTAACATCTAGCTGGTATATCTTCCATTCTGATTGAGAAATCATTGCAAATAACAACCTTATTTTTCAAGTCTGGCAACATGAGAGCAAATGTATCAGTAAAATCAATTCCATATTACTGGGCATAGCCTTTTACAACTAGCCTAGCTTTGAACTTATTGATTGAACCATCATCATTCAATTTTGTCCTGAATACCCATTTAACATCAATAACATTTTTGTTTCTTGGTCTGTCAACAAATATCCAAGTGTCATACTTTTCAATTGCCTTAAGCTCCTTCTTCATTGCTTCTATCCAATCTTGGGAATAAGTTGCTTTACTGAAGGTTGGAGGCTCCAGAATTGCTACATTGCAGGTGGCATAAATGTCATGAAGTGATCTGGTTCTTATTTCTTCATTTTCTCAATCTGATTCGCCCTCAGGTTCAGCTTTATCCTCAACTTCTTCATCATCATTATCAGCATCTTCAGTTTGTGAAATTAGTCTTTGAATCTCAAGTTTATTCATAGAATTTGACTCCCA
>CAIGRP010062669.1:0-34031 GCA_903798385.1 Fraxinus cuspidata | reverse complement strand
AAGAAACTAACAATTTGCACAAAAGTACTTACCTTAATTGATCAAACGAGCTTCTGAAAAAAAAAACTAGAAAAGTTGTCGTGTAAAATTCTTTGGTGGTGAATTGTGGGATAATTGTACACATTTATAGTAAAAATAATGTATTTGAGTTTTGGTACAATTGAGATTGAAAAATCGTATTTATCAAATTGGATAAGAATTAAATTTTTAGTAAACCAGTTATAATATGACATGTGTACATAATACCCATCACAATAAAACGGTGATTATAATCCCAATACGTAATAGTGATGACAATTTTTGACTTCAAATAATTCTGATTAAAAATTATCTCATATATATTCTTTAGATACACGTGGCTATCCTTATCCAAATTCAATTTGATTTTTTTTAAAAAAATAATAAATTACAATTTCTTTGAATTTCAATATCTTGAGATTAACTTATCTAAATTAACTTTTTCTCAAATCAAATTTACATGATTAATTACGGGCTATCCAACTAGACCTATATTGATATAATTTTCGTTATTTTAACAATATCTAAATAGCTAACCTAAAATTTGAAGTTAATACATATATCACTTTGTCCGTCAACTTTTCAAAATAATAAAAAATGGCATGTAAATAAATAAATTATATTCTATAAAATTTTTAGGGTGTTACAATACGGGTTATACATCTTATGTCATTGTCATTAAGATTCACAGAAAGAGATTACGAAAAATTTTGTGTTTGTCTCAAGAAACCTATATCAATAAAGTTTTAGAGAGATTCCGGATGTAAGATTGTTCACCAAGTGTAGCTCCCATTGTGAAGGATGATATGTTCAATTTGAACCAATGCTCGAAAAATTATTTGAAAAGGGAACAAATGAAAAACATTCAATATGCTTCTGCTGTCGGAAACCTAATGTATGCTCAAGTCTGCACAAGGTCTGACATTGCATTTGTTGCATTTGTTATAGAAATGTTAGGACGATATCAAAGTAATCAAAATATGGACCACTGAAAAGTAGCAAAGAAAGTAATGAGAAACCTTCAAGACACTATAAGTTACATTCTTATGTATAAACAAACGGATAACTTAGAAGTGATTGGATACTCAGATTCAGACTTTGCCGGCTGTGTTGATTCACAAAAATCAACATCAAGGTATATTTTTATGATGGCTGGTGGAGCTGTATCATGTAGGAGTGCCAAGCAAATCGTGACTGCTACTTCCACTATGGAAGCCAGTTCATTTCCTGTTTTGAGGCTAATTTGCATGGTGTATGGATCAAGAGTTTCATATATGAGCTTAGAGTTATGGATTCTATTTCTAGGCCATTAAGAATTTATTGCGACAATTCGACTACTGTCTTTATGGCTAAGAACAACAAAAGTGGCAGTCGAAGTAAGCATATCGACATTAAATAGTTAGCCATAAAAGAACGTTTTAAAGAAAAAGAAAGTGGCCATTGAGCACGTAAGCACTGAATTGAGGATCGGTGATCCTTTGACTAAGGGCATGCCACCACTTAAATTCAAGGATCATGTAGATAAAATGGGACTTGACTCCACTATGTAATGGTATAGACAATTTTTGTATAAAACTCTTATTTATTATGATATTTTTTCATATTCATGTGCGTCTTAATTTATTTGAAAAAATACATTTATATAGGACCAAGAATAAGACATGGGGTCTTTTTATTAATTATTGTTACCACGTAAAGAATAATTCTTGAGGAACTAAACACATTGTAATACATGGAAGATACTACTCGTTATCAGAGGACCCATCGCTATGATTCATATGTTTGTTTCTTAAAAAGGACAATCGATGGGATTGAGTTGAAAAATTAGGCTGAATGTATGGACCAAGTTGAAGAATGTAACATATCCGTCTCTTCACATTCCTGTTGAAGTCTCTTCACATTTCTTCAAATGTCATATTGATGGTCTAACATTCATGGGGTTATCAGTTTCAACAGTCCAAAGGTTTCAACATTTATAGAATTCAATTTCACCATCAATTGATTGGTAACTAAAGCTATAATTTGATGAGAGTTTTGGCTATTATATATAGAGGTTTTGGTTCCCAAGCTCAATCACTAAAATTACAATATACACCATCTATTAAGAGTGTTGAGAGTTTGGAAGTTTCATTGCTTGTAGAAAGGAGAGCTTTTGCAACATCATCAATGGTCGGATGAATGAATCGATCATTATGGTATTTCGATTTTTCGATCCAATTCATTTTCGCATAATTGCTCTGGATCGATTTTTGTCTAACATATGCCTCATGTAGGATTACTACTGTAGTCACTCACTACGAATATTATTATTCTAAAAGTTATTTTAGGTATTAAAATTTACGAGTGAGAATCAAATTGGAACAATAGATTTTACAAATCTTGGCTAGTATAAAATATCCCTCCTCTCAAATGAAATTTAAACCCAAGTCACTAATCTACTTAGATATTGCTCTTACCACTTAAGCTAGACTTGATCTCAGAGTCTTTTTATTCTTGTTTTCTTTAAGGTTGTTGAGAAGCTTTGTTCCACAATGCATTTGATAAAAGTATAGACTATTTAATGGGCATGAAACCCTTGAGTTTGTAATTGGGCCCATTTGACATGGACCAAGATATTGTTTTGGGAAAATTACATTCATCTCTGCTTTTATCTTTCCATATCAAAAATTAAATTTCTCTTTTCAAAAATTGGTACATGTTACATTCTACCCTACCTCATGCCAAACCACACTATCTCTTGATTCATTTCGCCCATATTTGGTATCCATTATAATTTAATACATTTTTATTTCTCCTCATTTTAACCACACATTTTTCAATAAAAAATATCATACGTAAATTCAAAATTTTTCCTTCTTTTTTAACCATACATTTTTCAAAAAAATCACTACTCCAACATACATTATCCCCAAAAAATCATTATAATAGATCCCAAATAGGGTCTTCCCAAATCCACATCATCGACGTCCACTACCGCCCACCGCTTGTCAGACGCCCAATGTCGAAGCCAACCCCCCCCCACCCCATTGCCCGTTCTCCAATTTTGCATTTCATTCGAGCTTGAGTTCTTCTTTGAAATTAGATAAAGAAAGGATAATGTTAGGTGTGACCCGAATGATGGCAATCCAAACTCTGAACATTGTAGAGTAGGTCTTAAGTTGCTTCAATGCCTCGCCTTGTTCGACTTTCTCATGAAGATTTCTAGAAAACTCTTCGTCGTTGAAATCGAATTCGCCTCTAACTCTCTCGGATGTGTACTATAGAGACAGATCTGTTTGGACGCCACCTGTTGCTGTAGTTCGTAAGGCAAGTTTGATGATTGTATTGGATTTCAAATCCATCTATTACTATCTATTTCACTTCTTGATTTATAATTTAGTTATGTTCATACATTCTTGACAATCTATAAATTTATAATATATAATTTTCTTTTTCAAAACAAATTAAATATATACTAATCATGACCTGAATTTATTCCTAATCCGAATTTGAATTATTAGAATGCATTAAATTTTAGATTATCTATATGATTGTAAATATGATAAATATTATTCCTAACATCCAGTGCACAAATGTTAATTTTATCTCATTCTAAACTTATTGTAAGTTTCTCAACATCACAACAAACAACTATTTATTTAATTGGTGGCCAAATAATTAATAATGTAATGGGTATACAAAATTAATCAAGAAACTCAAGAAATAAACCAAACTGCTAGTCTTGAATTAAAGTTCATTTTTATCCGATACAAAAAAGGATCTAGCCTAACATATTAATATATAAATTATAAGAAAAATAATAGAAAAATATCGCTGTGATCATGAAATAACTTGAAAAGATGTTGATTTTCAAGTTCAAGGTTGAATTCGTTAAAATCTGGATATAACTAATTTTCAATTCTTTGTTAGGGCTTGATTTCCTCTCTCAAAATATAGCAATTGACCCCTTATTTTTTATGAATTTAACGATATTGTTGCGCATGAAAATGTAAGAGGGAGTGTTTTTTTTTTTAATGTCTTGCCGAAGTTTGGTATTTATAAAAGTCCAAAAATTGAGCCAAAATCGTGAAAGAATTTAAATCCAATTAAATTTTTTATTAGAACATAAATTGCACATTAGGTCCCCATTTTTACATTGCGCGCCGCATTCAGCTTTGGCTCTCGGGTTGGAAAAACAATGGTCTCACGCGCGATTCTAAATTGGTCTCAGCGCACAAGCAGATTTGTGTGGTGTCATCCTTGAGTAATTTTCAGTATTTTGATCATAACTTTCTCTAATATATTCAATTGAGGTGATTCAAAATTCTTTAGAAAGATAACTCAAAGAGCTACAACTCTTCTATAAATACAAAATTTTCAATTCAAACGTTTGTAATCTAAAAAATGGGTCTCAAATTGAGACTAAAAATTCGGAGCATAACTTTTTCGATTGGAAATTGATCTGTGAAAATCCTTGAACTATATTTCACTCCTTTGACCTTCAATTGATCATATGGGATCTTCAATCATCATTTTATGATCCAAATCAACTACTGAATGTTTACACTTTGATCCTCAAACTTTGAATTTCTTTCGTTTTTGCCTTTTTTTTCGTTCCTTTCTTTTAATTCCACCAATTTGCATTGAATTCAACCTAACAAACATAATTAACACGTAATTAAGGTATAACACATCTAAATCATTAACAAATACTCCAATTTAATGGACTAGGTCATCTTCCTTTCAGCTTTGGATTTCATATTGAATGGGTTGCTGCCGATAGCGATTGAAATGGGTTGCTAGAGGTATTTGAAAATAGGGAAGAGGGATGATGTGGGAAGAATGACCGATGGTGGTGGTGGAGGTGGATTTGAGGTGCAGGAGGTGGTGGTGAGAAGTTGTGGATATGAAGTGGCGATGGTGCCGACGGTGGAGTAGAGTTGTGATCTAATTTGTGACTAATAAATATTTTGTGACCTATTATATGTGTGATTTGTAACTAAATTACGGGGTCGTGACACACAAAATGTGTTTTTGTGATTGCAACCTTGTGTGATTTATGACTAAATTATGGGATTGTGCCAATAAAATGTGTTTTTGTGATTGTAACTTTTTGTGATTTGTGAGTAATAATCGTGACCACAAATTGTGTGATTTTTGTGATCATGATCTATCCGATTAATTATGTCACAAAATGTGACCATCTGATTTTTGAAAAAAAAATCATCAAATTTCTTAAATTTAAAAGTGCATCTTGAAAGTATGGTAATTATGCTTTTTCCTTCTTCTTCTTCTTCTTCTTCTTCTTCTTCTTTTCGTACAACCAATTGTCGACTCCAGTTGTAGCTCACTGATAGGCAGGGAGAAGAGGGGGAAGGTGAAGGTGAAAGAGATTCGTTTCGAACTTGTTGGAGTTTTTTTCAGGTTTGAATAAGTTTGCAAGTTTATGTAAGAAGTTGATGGACTCAAAAGGTAATTTAGAATTGATTTGGGCCTCGATTAAATGATCCTTCAAGATGCTTGGATAAATTATTTTCAGATATTATAACGTCCATGTTCTTTTTGTCAGTTGTCACTCTTGTTTTTTCCGCAAAAGCTACTTGTCGAGAGTCTGATAGCAATCTCAAACTAAGAGGAAGCAAATATTGCTTTTAAGAAAGCGTGTTCCATAGGCGCTTCAAGCCTTCTTTATACAGTCCGGTTAGCTTGTTTGAGTTTCACTCTTCAATTTTGAGTTGGTAGTTTCTGTCTCCTACCTTCTCCAAATATTTCAAAGCATTGCAGATGATGAGAATGAGCAGCAGCAAACTAGGTACTGAAGGAAGCTTGCCATTTCATTGCATTTTCTATTCTTCTTGAACAACTTTCTCAGTATACAGTAGGTAGCCTATTTGTCACTTTGTTGGCATTGTCCCTGTTTGAAGTTTATACTTCACAAATATGGGATACAAAGAACATTAAGGGCGGTTTGACATGGATTTAGCTTTTACTTTTGATTTTGCTTTTGCAACCCATAGAAGAATTTTTGGAGGAAGTTAACTTAAATTTTTTTTTTAAAATTAATTTTTAAAAGCAATTATTATTCTGAAAGTTTTTTTAGAGGAAGTCACGTTAGAATAGCTTCTTCTAAAAGTTCTTCTAAATACTTAAAGCACTTTCATAAAATTAGTCAAACTGATCGTGAAGCTAGTAAGCAACTATCGGATTATCTCATAGTTTGCTTATGAGTTTCACAGCTATGGTTCTCATAACAAGACATCACCTAAATAATAATCCATCTTGAAACATGACTCATTTTGCTTCTCTTATAAGGGTATTAAAGGAAAAACTGTGAAAAATCAACAAAGAAAATCCAATGTAAGCACAACATCAACTATCAGATACAACCACGGCTATGTTTCTCAGAACACAATATCATCTAAAGAGTGATCCGGTGCCAAACATGAATAAAAGATATCTAATTCTGCAAACTTTTATGCCTTCCTTCGCAGTTGCACATGTTGGTTATCGACTCGCTCCGGCTCTTGAAGCGAGCTCGATCAACAAATCCAGTTTCTAAAGATTTATAATCTTACAGTAAATTTGATCGTCTGATTAGTTTTAAACATCTGGATTGGCTTGAAAGTAGGCCTCCATAGCCTTAGCCTTTTCTTTGCCATTCTTGATTTTGTCCTCAGTAATCTAAACATCACCCTTGCTATCGTAAATCGCCCTCTTCTTACAGATGTACACTCCATTGGCCCTTTGTACAATTTTGATCTGGTAACTCAACAACATAAAAGCATCCCCTTCAACAATGCTATACCTATGGTTGCAATTTTACTTTTTTTACCTCATCCTTTCTATTCCACTCTTAACAAACAATCCAGAGAAATTGAGAATCTTTCATCAAGATGGAGACTTAGCACTTCAAATGAACCCTTGCGGTGTGAACCAAATCCAATAATCTAAACAATACAATAGCCCTTACAACCTTTACAACATCACAGTCAAAATTAAACATGGCCAAGGCAGAAACCCACAAAAATACACCTTTCAAAAGAGCCGAAAATGATAGAAAATTCATCAAATTGCTTGCATATTCACTCATTCATAAAAAACAAGAAGATATTCAAGAAATGCACAAATAAAAGTCAAGATCCCTAATAAAAGTCAAGATCCTGAACATCAAATTTCGTTAAACTGAATTTAAAACATTCATATTTACATTGATTTTTCAGATAGAATTCTAAACCAGTACTAATAAAGAAAGAAACCCAATATTTTCAGTCAATTCTTTCACCAACCTTTACACATCTACTAGATGAAGCTGTGCTGCACGCCAAGGCCATGTTTGCCATAAACGGCACCGGGCCTGTTATAGAAATAAGGACCCCTTTTGGATTTGTTAACCCTAGAACCACCTCTCTTCCCCATTTTCCTAATCCTCTGCCTCCCGAACCTGTCCTTCAGCATCCAAGGCACCAACTCATCATCCAATCCAAATCCATCTTCATCGTCCACGTCTTCATCTTCGTCTTCGTCGTCATCAACATCTTCCTCTTGATTATGACCATCATAGCAAACATCAGCGGTGGTCAACGTCAATTGGGGTGGTGAGACTGACAGAGACTCCAAGGAAATGACGACACCAGGCGATTCACTTCCTTCTTCTCGTTCCTCCTCCTCCTTCCCGATCTTCGACGTCATTTCGTCGTCCATCGAGGAGCAGAGGTCTTCTTGTTCATCATCTTCTGATAAAGATGTGTCCACGAATTCCCACGAGGACAGCTCATCAACGACGTCGTACTCTTCTTCTTCAACGAAAGAAAAGGAACCCATGTTGGATCCATTGTTTTTCGCCATGATTGTTGCGGTTTTTCTCAACATTTTCCACATTTTCATTTGAATTGGAGAGGATTTGTTCCTCTCTCCTTTTTTCTGGGATTTGTTTTATAGAGGCGTCACCTCATTAAAAATGTATTATCGCACCGTATGTGGTTTTCTTATTTTTTTTAATTGAAACAAAAACTAGGAAAATTCTTAGCCATTGGACCACGTGTTGGAAGGTGAAATTCTATTGGTCAGCTTTGCGTGGCAATGTTAGCGTGTTAACCTTTTTTTTTATTCTTTCTACTTTTTTTTTCCTCTTTATTTAGTTTTGAGGAAAAACAAAAGGAAAACTTTCCAAACTAGCCTTCCTGCAACAACCAATTTGAAAACAATCACTTTATATATACATTATTTACACTATATCACTTGATAACACATAATCAAACAGTTTTAAAAAATATTTTTTCAATGAATGTATATTTATCATTGTCGATTTGAAAAATATATATTTTTTTTTTTAAAAATATATTTTTTTTTTTTAAAAAAGAGAAAAAAAAAAAAAAAAAAAAAAAAATATATATATATATATATATTTGGGGGCATAAAGTGAGTTGGACCGTCATATCAAGGAGGGTGACTTATTTCGTACTAATTTGATTCAATCTAGCACAAGTCAATTCTATCAAAAGCTTGTAAAATTAGTGAACCCACTACTATTCTTCTTACAATACAATTCTTTTTTTAAAATTTGTCAAACAAAGTCCACCATCACAAAAGGCAAATTATTTCTCTTTGTTAAGATTTAATCTTTGTATTTCTTCAGACAAATGTCAATCCCAAATTCAAAACAAAAAGGTTGCAGTGTACTGATGCACACTCAACTGTATCATTGTTTGATTAGATAATAGAAAATGGATATAGTACTGTTGAAATTGATAACACAAAGTAAGCAAAACACTGTTTAAACCACATTGTTCTGTACACATTATACAGGTTCGAACGAAGCATTTCAATGGGGTGCTAATGTATTTGAGATGCAAAGCATCAAGCCTTTCCCATGTTCTCCATTTTCCTCCCTTTTCCAGGGTCCTTTTATTTTACAATTACTCGGGGGAGAAATATAAAGAAAACACAGTGATATACCAGTTAATGAAAGAATTACACCTCCCATTTTGACGAAAATAACTAGCAGGTGAACAATTACAACCTGCAGCAGAAGGGAGGGAAATCAGGAAAAATTGTTAGTGTCACAATGGTTTGCCTTTAAGCACATGCTCGGTAGGCTTAGCCAAAAATCAATTTTTTTTTTTTTTGTAAATTTTGACTTTGATAAAAAAAATTGATTAAATATCTAAATTATACAAAATATGTGATTAAAAATGAGTTTTAAAAAATAAGAGTAAAAAAAAAGTTATACCAATCAAATCACTTCAATCCTGGGTATAATATTTAGTTGAAACTAAATTCCTTGTTTGACGGCCATTATTTTGAAAGAATGAAGTTGTAAAAAGTGATTTTTTAAAGAATTTGGGGTAAAAAAATATGAAAAATTTTGAGTTCAGATGCAAAATATTTTATTGTGTAGATGTATGGTTAAAAATCAATATGAGAATTAAAGAGTTTTAAAATAATGATTGTCCTAAAATTGATTTTAGTTGAATAGATCAAATAATTGTGGTTACACATATAACATGAAGCAGAATATCAATTAATGTGTGTCAAGCTATTATTCACATGCTGGGGAAAAGGATAAACCTACGTTGTCACGAAAAGTTTGACATAATTGTACGTGGTAGTAGATAATTTGATAGAAAAGTTGACTGTATTTTAAAATGTCTAACTATAGAATGCCAAGTGTCATTATATCAATATTTCACATGCTGGGTAAGGGAAAAGAAGCAAGCCACTTAGTTTGAAGAATTTGATAAAAAAAACTTGACATAATTGCATGTGACGGTAGATGATTGGATAAAAGAGATGACCGTATTTTACACTGTCCAATTATAGAGTACCGCATGGCACTATGTCAAGTTTTATGTCAATCTTGATGTTCATGTAGCATGATTGGAGGGAAAAAAATGCATGGGTCGCATATTGTACGTAAGAAAATGACCATTACTCTGCGCTAAAAGGAACAAACCAGTAATAGAGTTGGTGGGGGGGAGAGAGGGGACAGTCTTTACCTCTTTGGAGGGTAAGAAGTGCAAAGTCAAGTGAAGGCAAAAATCCTATCTGCAATGTTTGTGCGGCAAATTGGACATTCAGAACAGGCAAGTGAACAAGATTTACATACTGCCAAGGTAGAAACCAATGTTAGAGTTGCTGCACTAACGATCATAAAGTTAGCATCAGGAAAATGACTTACAGCAAAAATGACGACAGGGAAGTAGCATTGCAGCTGTGGCCGACTCAAAACAAACTTTACAGACATGAGAATTTGAATCTACATTCCCATTGTGCTTAAGTTCTTTCTCCTTCATTTCTTGCATTCGAGCCTGAAGTAGTTAATGAGGAAAACAATAAAACCACAATGTCGTTTTAATGTACAATAAGCCGATGAGAGGTACATACATAATGATGAATTGCTCTAGGCACACAAGAGAGGTTAATTCCTGTCAAATAGGTTCCTTGAGTATTCAGGTTTACTGATGACATGAAACCACTTAGTATGGGTCTTAACTTATTGATGTGTTCCTCAAAAATCTATTTGAATCCATTTGATTGTTTTTGCGGACAAAGCCATTGCTCAAAAATACTAAAAATGCTTATATTTCTCCTTTGCTTAGTTTATTGCAAACAGGCAAAGGAGGCAGTACTATCTACGTATTTAATTTAGTGAAATGTGATGCCATCAAACAGGCACTCGATAATTGAGATTTAAGAGTGGTGCTAGGAAAAATGGCCTCAAGTTGATAAAGCAACAAAGAACCCAGAAAGTCTTAAAATGAACACATATAGGTGAATGGCGAGTCAAAGTACATGCATAAACATGAAAATGCAACTTTAAAGGAGAGAATTTTACCTTCAGGCGTAGAACAAGTGGTTCTTCTTTAGAAATGTCAGAAGCTTGTGTTGTACGATCTTGATCTTGTGTATCTTTAAGGATTGGATCCTTGTAGTCAACATTATCCATTCTTAAATCACTGTTTCGATCGGTATCATCATTCTGTCCATCACTAATCTTTGATTCTTGCAAAACACTTCGCTCTTTCTTTAGCTGAGCAACAAGCACCCACATATTTGCCAAATCATTTTCCAGAGCCGCCTCCCTCTCTTTTGCCTCTTCAAACTTTTTCCTATAGTCGTCTTCCAAAATTTCCTTCTCAGCCAAGGCAGCTTCTAGAGCTGACTCCCTTTGTTTCCTGGCTTGTAACTCCATCTTTAGATCATCAGGATCAAGGCTCCATGAGTCAAAGTCATCATGTACCATTCCAGAACCATCATTTACTCTAGTAAGCCGACCTCTGCGACCAGTCCTTTGGCCATCGTGGTATTTGCGGTTTCCACTATTACCAGTTTGTAAACTGGAACTTCTAGACTTCAACTCATGAGCAGCCTGTAATTCTTTTTCTAGTTTTGCATTCTGTACTGAAAGCTTGGTTACTTCACTAGCTAAATTTTTCAGCTCAACTGCAGCAGCAGAAGCTAGTTCCTTAGCATAAGA
Source organism: Fraxinus cuspidata (assembly GCA_903798385.1). NCBI lineage: Eukaryota > Viridiplantae > Streptophyta > Magnoliopsida > Lamiales > Oleaceae > Fraxinus > Fraxinus cuspidata. Next base: position 22,558 of record CAIGRP010062669.1, on the reverse strand, counting down.
AGCTTCCTCAGACAATTTCTGATTCTGTACACGTAATCCACTATTTTCCTCTACAGTGTGAGCATGTTCTAGCCTCAGTTTCTCATTCTCAATTTCCTGCTCAAAATAGAGACATTTATCAAAATTATAAATAGGTGAAAGAACACATGCTTTTATTTCTATCTGGGGCACAACGTTTTGGCAGAATAACAAACTGGGTAAGTTTAAAAATAATGTAGCAATACCAATCACTAAAACTTCGCAGGAGTATATTTATAAAGCTCCAGAATTTCATAGAAGTTACATAATGAAAAGAAATATGTATAAACTGCTCTAGAAGTGTCAATTTCTATTTGTCCTTGCACAACATAATTTGACAAGTAAATGAGAGTATCAGGATGAAAAGATAAAAAGGAAAAAAGATTTGCAAGTTAGAAATTCAAATCTGAAAGAAGAAATTTTTCTTGGTAGGCTAAAATTGGAAAAACCTAAACAATTGATTACATTGTCATCTAGTTAACTTATATCTAGAAAGGGCTCCATTTTTGTGGAAATACATTTCTCTTTCTTATTTTCAATCTCACATTTTCCAATAAAATAATATTATACATAAGTTCAAAAATTTTCCTTATTTTTTAACCACACATTCTCCCAAAAATCACTGTTCCAAAATACATTTTTCCCCAAAACCTATTTTTAATGGAGCCCAAACATGGGCTAAAATGCAATTACCTGAAACTGCATTTTTTTTATCAACTCGTCGACACATTCATTGGAAGCATGCTGTTCAGAAGAGTGTGATAATTTGTCAACTGAAACTGAAGCAAGTCGCTGCTCCAGATGAATAATTTTCTCTTGCAGTTCCTTGTTTTCAGCACACTGATAATAACAAAATAACAACCAACTTATAAGGACAGGCAAACGACCAGAAGTATAAAAATGGCTTGAACAAAAAGGTAGGCAACAGTTCACAATGCAATAGCTTTTATCAAAACATCAAATTTTATTGTTTGACCTTATTCTGCAGCTGTTCCTGGAGTATACGGTTGTCCGCTGATTTAATCTGCATTTCAAACTCAAAATGCTTAATTATATAACAATTTAATTCTTTCCGCAAGTGAAAAGTGGCAATCACAATAGATAAATTTGCAATTTCAAGCAAGATGAAGAAGTGACCTCTAACTCAAAACCTTTCTCACTGCACTGTGCCATCAGTTTCATGACTGTCTGTTGCAAAAAATAAAACCAACATCACGATATTAAGCCTTTATCCTTTAGCATTATGGCAAAATTGCCACCCCTAATTCATCTACGAATGAATAAGATGACCTGCTGCATTTCAACCATAGATGCATTACAAACTGATGCTTCACCACTCTCGACAATGCGCTGTTCCAAGACTCTCATCTGCTTTCTCTTGTCTTCGATTTCGAGCTCCAAGTTCTGAATCTGAGCAGCAAACACATGCTCGCATTAAGTTCAAAATCGATGGGGAACAATTATTCCAACAGATACAAGGCAAGAAAGAAATAATAAATCGACCTCAAAATTTCTGACTAACAAGAATTAAAAAACCCTCTTATTTTAAACAATGCAAGTCAAATTCAAGATATACCTACACAACATAAAGCAAGTATAAACAGAATTCAACTAGTTGAGTCATACTTCTCTTGAAGTTTAAAATGATAGGGTGGCTTGTATTTCATGCTTTGCCCTTTAATTTTAATGTTCTAAATTTTAAGTGAAATTGAATAGAGGAAAATTGTAGATTAAGAAGTTGAAGTGTTAAATAGGAATATAATGAAAACAAAATACTGGAAAAGCAGGAAGCTAATAATAGAATAGCACAGATTGTTGAGTTGTACAATAGTTTGCAGTGCAAAAATTTATCGCAAAAAAAGGAATTGACTAGAGTAAATTTAACGATATATTTTTTTATAGGAAAATATAAGGATACCTGAGTTTTAGAGCTTTCAGGATCATTTATAGACTGCTCTATCAAACGTTTTAGGGTACTAGTGCCGAGTGCAATCTCTCCAGCAAGCATTTTCACTTGCTCAACAAGGAGGTCATTCTGATCTGACATTGACATCCCGTCCTAAATAACAAGATAAGAGCATAAAAGAACTACAGCAAAACAGTCATTACAAAATCAAATTTGTTGTAGACATAGAAAGCATTTAAAATTTCAATTTACAAAACTACTGAATCAATATTGTAATTGCTTCAACACATTTCCATTTCAGATGATAATATTGCTCAAAATAAGTCAAGCTAGCATTTAAGAGGCGCAAAATAACAAAAGCATTAAAATTTTGAAGCGAAGGTATAACATACAATAGGCATTTTTGACGTGCAGCAAGAACCACTAATAAGTTCACCCACTTGAGTTGTCTCAGTTATTGTACTGCCAGCCTGTGATAAATTATCATTCCACTTGCTAGATGCTCTTCTGTGTATTGAAGCATAAGCATCTGATGACATAGACAAAGCAGAAGATGGGGAGTCCTGATTCTCGCCATCAATGAGCAAAGAACTCTCTTGTGGAACATCCAATTTCTGATTGACAACGGGAAGAGAATAGAATAGTAAAACGACAACACGAGAATTATTTTTCTACTAGATGTAAACTGAAAGTTACTAAACTTTGTTTTATTAGTGTGGATTGAAAAGCAAAAACTTGGTAGAAATAATCAAAGTAATCAACAAATGACTGTCAATAAGGAAATCAGTAAAAGACAAAGTCATGATGGAAGTTAATTATTTCCATCGTAGTCGACAAAGAATATGAAAAACTTATAGCCTTCCAACTCAATCTAAAAATTAAATTTATAAACCTGATTTTATTTTTCATGAATATATATCGGCTTAATACATATAAAGAACAATTTACACATAAAGGTAAGAGGGAATAAAAATGATCAAACGTGATTTGTAAAATAAGTAAATTAGAGCAAGCAACCCACATCATCCTCAGTGGCAGAATGACTCCTTTGGTGAGAGGAGATGTCTCCCAAATATCCCGGTACGGTATTTTTCGAGGAAACGAGTATTAACTTTGTTAGCCTCTGGATTCTGCTCATTAGAGCAGCCTTGGCTTCTTCTTCTTCCTCCAATCTTGATTGCATTTTCACTTGCCCTTCTTCCAACTATATGGCAATGATCATAGATATCAAAGACAAGCCAAATTATCTAAACAATTCCACAACAAAGTACGTCAACTCTCAGAAGAACAAACAGTTAACAATAATATTTATGGTCTCCTCACACCATTCGATTTCCGACATTCAGAAACTAATTGGAGTCAAGTATACCTTCTGTTTTAGGGTCAAAATTTCCTCATGACTGACACCAGCAAGCATTCCGTTCTTAAGTTCATCAAGTTCTTGCTTAAGAAAAGATATTTCCTTTTGATATTTCTTGATCAATGATTTTTCATCAATAATCTGAAAGAAAAAGAAAAAGAAAAAGAAAGCTATATTGTTAAAATTTTGTCATTATAAAATGAAACTCACATTCCACAGCTTACACTTTTGTCACTCACCTTATTACGTGAGGCATATATTTCAACACGTTTTGCCCTGCTTGCAAATTTTAATGTATTGTGTGTTTCCTCCATATTGCTCGAAGCCGGAGTAACCGTACATATAAGCTAGTGGGGAAAGAAATAACAAAAGATGAGACGAAATATTTTACTGAAATATTTCGACCTAAATTTTGTTATCTTAGGATTCAGTACAATACAAAATCTTGACAGACACAATGCACAAAAAGAAACAATCAGGCAGTAAGTAGGAGGATGTGCACATCGAATAGCAAAACCTTTTTCTTACAACGTAAGAATCACCACATGGTGGCATAAATTATTGAAACAAAGTTAAAGGTTTCTCTTACAGAAACATGTCCATGCCCACTTAGAGAAGATTGTAGAAGGCGAGTTAGCTTTGAATCCCGATAAGGAACATGAGATGCCTTTCCTTCACTTAGTTTTCCAATCACCTAGACATTACATACAACATCAAAACAAATGAGAGAAACGTAGAATGTGACATGGCAATTGAACAAAAAGAAATATACTAATAAAGAAACAATAAAAGTAATGTTCTAATAATGAGAAAGAAGTAAATAAACTCACAGTTCCAAGCGTTAGAAGACTTTTATTAATGTACGATCCTTCTTTTCTCCTTAAACCGGTTGTTTCGGTTTTTGAGCTCTCAGATCCCGCTAAATCAATTAAGTTCTACATCAACATGATGAACAAAATCTTAGATTCCATAATACGAAAGAAAGTACACACATCTTAAACAATTAATAAAACCAAATATTTTAGTGCTTAATATCAAATGAATATACATACCAGCTGTGAGAATATCACTCCATCATAATCGTCACCGTGAGCGCTACTTTCAATCATCTGCAGCCAATATGAACAAATGACTTTAGGGATGGATACAAGATGAAAGAACAAGGAATTTCACGTAATGAAGACGGCAGAGAAGTAAATAGAAAACAAAAGTGTGAATGCATGTGTATTACCATCAAATGGTGAGAATGTTAGAAATTTAGAAACATGAATATGGGCATGAAGAAATACACTCAATAGAAAATATATAATAAGTAAATGAGATTATAGGCTTCCAACTTAATTTAGTGTCTCGCAACTCCACTCCAGTTCACATACTGAAAGAAACTATTAAGACCAAATTATTAGCTTTCTTCAAACTATTTTCAAGTCGTGTCTCAATACATACTTTGGGAGGACGAGGCTAGAGCATGATAGACCACAATGAAGATCCCAATGTGTTCCTCGCAAGAATCATAAGTACATGGATTGAGAAGTGGATTTTGTGGGCTGTTGAATTATTGTTGGAAGACTTGGTCCATTGCTGGGTAACATCTACATGAATGCTGAAGAATAGGAAGCAGGTGTTTAATTGGTAGTTACTATTTTGCACGTAGTTGTTTATGTTAAATTATGGTCTTTAGTTTAAGAAAAGTTGTTAAGTCTTCGTGTATTTAAACCTTATCAGATTGAATACAGAGGCAGCAGATATTCAGTTCAAAACATTGTGGTTCATTCTCACCCAAAGAGAATTTTTACTGCAATTAATATTAAGCTTTGATTGGGACCTTATCAGAGCAAGATTTCCTTGTGTTTCTAACAAGGTGCTAAGTCACGGCTGGGCATTCATTACATTTTTGTACAAACTGGATGTGGGAGGGAGACTAGTTTTTCTTCATATTGTCTATTAACCAAATATATGACATTCAAGTTTGTATTATATAAAATATGAAATTTCATACACATTCAAAAATCAATTAAGAATAACAAATTATTGTGAAAATTGAACATCTATAACCCACTAGTCCTGTGCTTGCAGTAAAAAAAAAAAAAGAATATTATCGTAGATTTACCTCGAAAACACTAAGGTAAGCAACATCTCAATTGACTTTTTATAAGAAACTTGTTACATTTGTGGAAAATAATCTCGAAAGAGAAAGGAAAACATAATGAAGGTTAAATGAAGAAGATATGATGTAAAAATTAAGTTCAGATAAACCAAGGTTCCATAGAATTAAACTAAGTAATGAACAAATTGTAGCACTCCATACCAATGTGAATATTGTATGGCTCCGGCTGCTAAATAAGTTGAAATTATTGGAACCAACATGCCGATGCTCTGCCATCAGATTACATATAAAAATCATAATGCAAACTTAACAAACTACTTCAATATATCAAAGTAAGTAGAACTGTGCACATAAAATAGAAATGGAAGAAAAAAAATTGCACCTTCTCCAGCAGCAATGAATGAAAGTGCATGTCCAGGGGACAAGACAACTTCTTCTTTTATACCCTCAACGTAAGTACCCTATGCACAAGTTGCAATGTAAAGAAACCAGACGGATATCAGAATAAAAGTTGGTCATTCGTATTTGCAACAGAAAATGGAAAGCTTTAAAGATTGAAGACTTATAGAGGCAAGTACCGATCCGACAAATAAGGTGATGAACATTTAGAGCACAAAATAGAATGTTTAAAATTTAAAATTAGCATGCTTGCTTTGAAAGTTAGATAAGTATCACTAGGAAACAAAATAGAGTTTAAAATGTATTGTGCGCATGTAATTGTTGGTACGAAGATTTACGCTAAGACAAAATGCACTGATATTATATCAACAAAATGTAGTCATCAAGAGATAATTGGTCGAGGAGCGACCTAAAACAAGTGTCAAGTGATAGAAATGCTGGAAATGGTCAAAATATGTAAAAACAGGGAAACATTAGAAAAGACAGCTTCGTAAAGAAAACAACCTGGGCATCTTCTCTAACACGCAAATTTTGACCTGTTGGGTCCAGCAAATCATTAATCACCTGGTAGCAGATATATAAGAGAAACATGCATCAGAGAACTTTAAAGTGAATGATGATCTGGAATACATGTTTTTTAGAGTTTTTATACTATTTACTAGAATGATGCATGAACTGCTTATATGAACCATGAATGAGGGGCAAGACAGAAATTCCTAAGCTGACTCGAATGATATGCTAATATATCATTTGTGACACTTGTACTAACCTCGTTGTAGATTTCAAGATATGACACGCGTAGTAAGAATTCACTTCCAGGAGTCTGAAGGGAAACCAATAGTTATCCATAGATCAATGACAAATTATTATTTTCGTAAATACATGCAAACACAAATAAGCGTGCACAAAGATTGCATGGATGAATAAAGATGCAACCGGCAGGAAAATACAAACTTACATCTTGAATAATGCTGAAGACATCTTTTATAGCCAATGGTATAATTCCTGGTGAAGTTTGATCTCCCTGACAACACACATAGAAAGCCAAGAAATAACAGCACATAATGTTGTCGTGCATACCAAAAAGTTTTAATTTAAATCTGAAGTCCTAAGACAAGAGAACAAAACAAACGGGCAACATAAAAAGAATACAGATAGAATAACTGAAGTCATATGATAATTGCAATCACAAATATTTCACTCAATGGCACAACAAAATATAATAGATTTTGGAAATTTTAGTTTTGGATGCCATGACATTTTTATAGTTACAAAACATCAAAATGTGGACATATGATAGATATATAAAACTATGTTTTGTATTGTAATAAAATACTCATACGACTAGAACTCTTGTGAGTACTCAATTTCCCGGCAACTTCCAACTTGATACACAATCTACAAATAAGAGTTTCCAAAGCCTTCAAAGCATCAAATCTGGCAGAAATAGAACAAAGGTATTTAGCAACGAAGGAGTTATCTTACATGCATGGTGTGTGTCTTTCCACTACTTGTAACACCATAAGCAAATACCGTTCCTACATTATGAACCAAGCCACCAGCCAATGTTAGTTAGCAAAAATTTACAAAAAACTTTCATTATATCAATTATTCATTGAATCTCATTACAGCAAATAACATTTACTTCAAATGTGACCACTTCTAGTTTAGCACTTGACAATGACTAACATGAAGGTTTTTACCATAAAATATGTAGCGTTGGCATAAATTTTGACATCATTTCTTCGTAGTCTCAAACAGAAAGGGAAGTCTATTTCATGAAAGTTATTAAAAGCTAAAGCTAGTAGGCATACCATTTACACCCTCCATTGCAGCCTTCACTACCGGTCGACCAGCTACTTCATACACTTCTTGAGTATTGGTATTGGGTCCAAAGACTTTATCTGTCATGTGTGAAAGTATATTGACTGAATGTACAATATCATGATTAAACACAATAGACTGATAAAGAGCAACAATAGAATATTCGATCACAACAATTCACAATGACAATGTTTCATACTCCATCCAGTGCTAAACCACTGATTCTAGTTTATCGATTTCAAAACTGCAATTTCAAAATTCATATTTAAACAGAAAATTAACAAGAAGAGCATAAAGGATTGTACCATAGGCATAAGCAGTCATGGGGTTACACTCATTCCTAACAAGTTTATCGCCATCAGCATACCAAGCAATCTCATCGCCTCTCTGATATTCCCTTTCGCTGCCAGAAAAAAATAGATTTCCAATTATTTCTGGTATCGCCTATAAACGCACAACCCAAGCTCAAAATTTCTCGAATTCAAAAGCCAACAGATCTATAATCAGTCCACTCAGATCTAGCATTCATTTGATTCACCTCATCGGTCTAAATCTAATTGTCACTGAAATGCTATCTCCCGATCTCGAAGTAGTCTCCAGCGGCTCGCCAATCAGCGCCTCGTCCATTGAAGGATAGCTGACAGGTGTACGATTGTTGTAACCCCGAAAGAACGATGGGTCGGCACTACTCCTGCTGGGAGTCATGGATCTCGATCCATATCCACCACAACCACCACCTCCGTAAATCGAAGCGGCGGAGGAGGAGCACGAGCGCGGCATGAGGCGGCCGTTCATCAGAGACGATGAAGATGTCGTAGATGAGTATGGACTCGACGGTTTCCTGTGGTGAAATGGCGAGCTACTCCTCCCTCTCGAAGATGAAGCCGCCATTGCTCAAATTAATACAAAAATCACTCCACCAATATATTTCTATCAATGCAATTATATGTACATCTATATATGGAGAGAGAAAACAATGAATGTTTCAGTGATCACATGGTGTGAATCGCAAAAAGTGAAGAACATTAATCGATTTTAAATTGTTTTTGAAGCTTTTTCAGCACAAGACCATTATCAAAGAAGCTTTCCGAAGAAAAGTTATACGCGCGCGCAGATATTGTGTGAAGAAGAGAGAAAAGAGGCGAAAGCTTCGTTTCTTCTTCTTTAAGACAAAGAAGAGTTGCAGTATAGGGAGAGTAATGAGTGAAGAATAGGTGGAGCGGTGAGGAGGAGTGAGAACGACGGCTGTGTTCGTATTTTGTGAATTTAAACTAATAAAATAAAATTATAAATAATTTTGGCCGCAGATTAAAATATCAAAATTGATCTTGGAAGAGTATAACCAACGAAGCACTGTGTGCAGCTACGTCACACTGCAGTTGAGTGCGTGTATGTGAAACCGCTAAAACAAAAAATGCGACTTCAATGAAACTGAAGGCATGGAACCGTACAGATAAGTCGTGAGTGGCCCGCGCTTAACGGAGGAGTTTTTATTTGAACGATTTACAAAAAATGAGCGGGAATAACAGTGGGAAAACGGTCAAAATTTGCGGTATTTAATTAATTTTTTTATTTAGCAAAAAAAATATAGTTAAATGCTTCAAAAAATCACCCAACTTTCGCGACACGGTTTACTCACAAAACTTTAAAGGATTTTACAGTGCTCACATAAATTTTTCCGTTTGCACTACATCCATCACTCTCAAAAATTTGTTCATTATTCGCTGACGTGACTAGCAAAAATCTCACGTGACAAATTACGATCGTTAAAAAATTACAACTTAATCAAACAAATATTTCATTACTCATCCAACTTTTATTTGATCACGGTTTACTCATCAAATTTCAAAATGTTTACAATGGTTACCATATATGAGATGTTGCACTTCTTCCATCATCCGTCATATTTCATTTTATTTGTTGTTAATGTATCTCACAAAAATCTCACTTGACAAGTTACAACCGTTAAAAATTACAACCCATTCAAATCATCAACTCACCAAAATCATCATATGTGAAAATGCGATTTCCACAGTCCATAAACTTCTTTAAACCCCAATAAAGTCCTGAATTTCAGCTCAAAAAAGATCTTGCCTCCAACTCACTCGACTCACCCATGTGTAGCTAAATTGTATAATGAGACAAAGTTGTTTATTGAGAATGATGCGAGAAGTTGTTACTTAAAATGTCATATCTCCTAATTGTACCATTTGTTCGACATCTCTCTAATTCCAATCTTTCATTTTTGTGAGCCCATGTCCAACTATTTAAGCAATAAAATATCATCATACTTTGACGACTAGTGTACAGCTGGAATACCTTTTGGATTGTATTCGCATTGTTCTTCATTCATCAATTTAGCTGCAGTTTGATCGCATATCGTCCCTCAAATAGTTGGACGTGTTTGTAAAAATAGAATATTGGCATTAGAGAGACATCGAGCAGATGGTACAATTGGGAGGATATAATTTCAAGTAGTAGCTTCTCACATCCTTCTCAACAATCGACTTTGTTTTAATACACAATTTAGGGTGAAATAAGTGAATTGAGGATTGTGATTTTTTACAACTGAAATTAGGAACACATTATTGGGGCTTAAAGAAGCTTATAGAACCGTGAAAGGTGCATTTCACATATAGTGATTTTGGTGGATTGATGGTTGGTTGGGTTGTAAATTTTTAACAATTGTAACTTGTAACATAAGATTTCATGCGAAACGTTGGCAACGAAAGGAATCTGGCAGACGATGGATGAGGATGTCAGAGATGAGTGATCATTGGGTTGCATTTTTTAACTCGATGAGTAAATCATGACCAAGTATAAGTTAGATGAGTAAAGAAATATTTATTTGGTTAAGTTGCATCTTTTATAACGATCGTTACTTGTTATGTGATATTTACATTAGATATGTCGGTGGGATCAAGTAATGAATTTTGAGAGTGATGGATTGAGTGCAAACAGACAAGATTCAATGAGCACTATAAATCACTTTAAATTTTGGTAAGTAAATCGCGACCATCAATATAAGTTGTACGACTATTGAAATATCTAAGTCGCAAAATGTACGTACCCGCTCAAGTATAGAATTGGAGACATACTCGCGTGCATTGTTTGACAACTTGTGAACTGCTAACAATTAAATAGAATGAGTCTTAAATGCAATTTAGAGTTACAAAAGTACCTTCTTAATTTGAAATTTAGTGCAAATTAAGTCTTAATTAGTCTGCTCTATAAAAGTAAGAACATCATTATTACCATTATACGCACTAGACATCTACGTTAAAGTTTAAACAGTTAGATTTAGGCGAAAATTATTTTTATTTGGCAAAATTATATTTTCATTATTTCATGCATGTCAGGTCTATTATACTAGAGAAAATAACTCGGCGGGGCATGTCAGGGGATTAATTATACATTGACTAAATATAAAAATTTATACACATTGTTAGGGTTTGATGGAAAAAAATTGTCTACGCGTGAAAGACATGTTGATTTAATGATACACAATTAGCATAATCCGAAAACTTAAACTCTTATGTCAAGTAGTTAATAAATTTCACCTTCCATACAATACTGAACTAGTACAAAACACAAAATTTTCAGACGTATTAAGCCCTTGTTTGTTAGATATTCTTAAGAATATATCTTAAAAAGATATATTTATAAAGAATAATTGGTTTAAAAGTAGAAACAAATTATGGATCTACGCGCAAAATTATTTTATTAAAAAATATTTGATTTAAAAGTAAATCTAAAGAAAAATAAGGACCAAATATATACTAATTATTTTCTTAAATAGTTGATCATAACTTTTTTATATCGGTCAACCATTAAAAATAATAAAAATCCAATCATATTCATATTCTTACATGTTATGATAAATTACTTCATATTTTAAATTGAATAATAATAATAAGTGGTATTCAATATTAAAATAAGTGTGAGCATATCATAAATTCTATTAAATAGATCATAGCTTCTTATATTTAATTGATAAGTAATTACGGGTACTTTCACTTAGAAAATGTTAAATAAATACTAAATAGCATTACCCTTTAAAATATAGTCAATATCAAAAAATTAGTTAATGAGTCAAGTAATTAAAAATCAATCATGCTATAGGTACAAATTCTTTTGACGGAAAATTTTGATAGACAACACTTGACATGACAATATTGAAAAATGAGGAAAAAAAGGCCAATCAGATTTGACTACGTCAGTATCAGTATCAATTTTATTGTACTTGGAGCTTTTTTCATAATTACTAGTACTAATTTATATCTTTCAGAAGGGAGTCATTTGGAAATTCGACACGACGGACCGACGCGTTACATTTTTGCTGGATCCTCCTTTGGATTCTCGAATAGTTAAATTAAGTGGGTAAGGGTCGGGTCAACAACCGCAACCACTTTTTTTCATTCAAGCAGCGCACGTGATTGTACAGCGGTTTCACTTAACGCGTCCATTCATTGATAATCCGTATTTCTCCACATGGCTGTTGGCATAAAAGGGAAAACAGATCTTTGCGGAATTATTTTTTGGTAGAATTGCAGTTGGGGTCCCAAATCTTTCAAATTATTGCAGATTAAATTCAAATCTTTCGTTTTCTCAGCTGTGGTCTCAAATATTTCACCTTGACTGTAGCCGGAGGACATGTGGACGGAATCCAAATTTGACCATCAATTGACCAAAAGTCAACAATCTGACCAATTTTGATAAATTTTAGAAGAGTAAAATAGTAACTTTATATTATTTTATAATATATAATTAAATAAAAAAATATATAAAACCAAAACAATCGTCATCTTCTTCTTCTTCCATATCCTACCCCACCCGAGGCCTAGCATTTTAAGCGGAATTGAACCTCTTGAATCAAAACCGAATCGAAACTGGAGGTTCCTATTTGGTTAAAAAAAAAATTAAAGACTGTAACCAAGAATCCATAACGATTGGGTCGAGTTGGTTTTTGGTTCCTCAACCAAAATCGTGGATATCCGAATGTAATCGATTTTTATATAATTTTTTATTTACAATTTGTAAAATGGATAAAAATATATATACAACTTAAAAATCCTAATTTTGGAAATAATTTGTCTAAAATTCTAGACTCCAACCAAAAGAAATCAAGATTGATTCTTAATTCTTTGTTTCTCGCCTTATATCAGATTGTTGTACTCCAGATATTAGTTAACATTAATATTTGTAATTTGGGTTTTCCAAGAATCAAAAAATTCAAGTTAGATTGTGGCGTAAGTTAATGAATCAAAACATTCATTCTTTTTAATTCAAGTTACAAACTTTAGTAATTTCTTTTTTATTTTTTTTTATTTTAATAACGCGTGGCAATTGAACTTGAAATATTCATATCTTGGGATGTGGTGTACATTTTTTGTTATCTTGAATTTGATTTTTTCTTTTAAAATATATTTTTTTCTTTTTTTTTAAAATTCAAATAGAGTGAATTCGATATGTAGACTGCAATTTTTTTATACTATATAATTATGTATCTAATTAATAAATTTTATATCAATTTGTTTTAAGAATAGAAGAATTTAATCATTATCCATAATTAAATTATAATATCCAGCATATCTCACTTATAGATCGAATAAGATTTAATAAGAAAATTATTTTTTTCTCGAACGGTAATTAAATTTTTGATATTTTAACTTTCTCCTCTTTTCGTTGTTTTTAGTCTCCACTGTTTTATTTTTTGATGATTTCTTAACTAGAATTTCTTCATTGCACAAATATTGTGAAGTAGCAGCATGTTAGGTATATATGTTGAGAGTGCTTGTATGAAAATATTTATTAAATGTACGTAAAGAAATATTATCGGTAAAATCGAATTCAGAATGTAATCAGCGAATTGGATTTGCGTTTGGTTCCGGTAGTTACAAGAATTCAAATGGTTTCATTTACAAAATACTCAAAATATAATAGATGATTTCGACCCGGATCGAAACACCCAACGTCCAGATCTACCCCATTCCCAAAATCAGACCCACGGTAAAGCAGACACCTTCCATAGCCACTGCAGCCACCTCCGACCAAGATTTGATTATAATCCTCCATAGAATAACGAAAATTTCCTTAAAATAATGTGAGAAATGATGGATTTTGATCCATTCACGGCTCCTGTAGGAAAATCCATGTGGGGTTTCAAGATTTTTAAAGCAAAATCCATGGCAAATCCATTTCTTGATATCCGAGTTCGTAATTTCTAGAACTTCTCATTTTCATAAAAGTGAGTTAATTAAATTACCCATAGTCAACATTTGCCTCGATTACTAGTTGCTCACCCGATTACTGTCGGGTTAAATTCACAAGTGGCCACCCAACTTCATACGGGTGTCACCATAGTCATCCAACTTGATTTTTGTTTCACCACGACCACTCAACTTTATATGTAGTGTCACAATGGTCACCCAATTTGATTTTATTTCACTAGGTCATCCAATTTCATATAACATTTCAATATGATCACCTAATTTCATATAACATTTCCCCATGATCACTCAACTTTTTTTTTTTACTATTTTCATTAATTTTAAAGGGGATAAAACGGTAACTTTGTATTATATATATAAAATAAAATTTTTAAAAATTAAAATAAAAAGTTATTTTTTGAAAAAAACTTAAAACTTTTATTTTGAAGTATTTTATAGTTTATTTTTTTAAAGAACATTTTTTAAAACAACTTTTTATTTTATTTTATTTTTCTAAGTAACTTTTTTTTAAATAAATAAGTTCTTATTTTATTGTTTTAAGTAACTTTTTTTAAAATAAGTTTTTATTTTTTTTAACATAAGTTTTTGTTTCAAAAAATTTTTAAAATTTATTTTTTATATATAGTGCAAAGTTACCGTTTTACCTCTTTTAAATTAACGAAAACGGTAAAAAGAAGTTGAGTGGCCATAGTAAAATGTTATATGAAATTTGGTGGCTATAGTGAAACTTTATATAAAATTGAATGACCATAGTGAAATAAAATCAGTTTGGTAGTCATTGTGACATTAAGTATAAAGTTGAGTGACTACAGTGAAATAAAATCAAATTGGATGGCCATGATGACACTAAGTATGAAGTTAGGTGGTTACCAATGAGTTTAACCCAATTACTGACTGCTCATCCACTTTTTAAAAAAATTATTCATTCATCACCCATTTCAGTTCCATCCAATCAACTAAACAAAAAAGTCCGCACAACGGATGGAAATCGCACGCGGACACTAAAGCCGTTAAAATTTGACAACTTGGACAAAAACACATTCCAATTAAAATCATTTTACCTTCATATTGGAAGAAACGTTTTTCACATCTCAAACCATGGGCGGACCCGGGAGGTCCTAGGGGGAAAGTGCCCCCCACTTTTCAGATTTTTTTTTTTTTTTGTTTTTTTGTTTTAAATGTTTGGTATAGATTGAAATCTAAATTTTAGATTTTTTTATCAAAGTTAACAATTAATTTTAATAACATATTTTATGAAATCCATAAATATTTAACTTTTATCAAAATTTACTAAAAAAATGATTTTAATCTCCACCGAACAGGGACAAAATCACAATAAATTTGAATTTCGATAACATACTAATTTTAAAAATTCTCCAACGATCGTACGCTAATCGAATTTACAAATTGCTTATATCACCTCAAATGTTATTTCGAGAATTACATTATGTGCATATCGAATAATCCAAATAGATATCGAAAATAGTTAAAAATACGTTAAACATAAGTCTTAAAGAAAGACGTCTAACTCGCATTTAAAAAAAAAATCAATTATTTTATTATATTTATTATTTTTGCGATACAAATTTCTCAATGTAATTTGTCATTATTTTATTAGGAAATTTATATGGAATATGACATCAAAATTTTTTGAAATTTTACATTTGAAATAGTCATATTCCATGTAAATTTTCAGATATAAAATTACATGGGGCATGATTTTTTTGGACGTAAATTTTCGATGGTAAAATTTCTCCCGACTTCTTTTCAAGTTCGATTGTGCCCCCTAACTTTAAAGTTCTGCGTCCGCCCCTGCCTCAAGCCAAATTTTCAATTTCCCCAATCTTTGAAACGGAACGTTAATATTTCTACCAAAATCAGCCCGAATCAGTTTTCATCCTAAATTCTCCTTAGTTTTTTGCTCACGGTTGATGTTCAAATTTCTCACCCTGGGAAAAAGAAGCAGAAAAGCAAAAGCAAAGAACCGACCCACTTGAAAAACTAACTGACCCGGCGTAGAATACCAAAGAAAAGGATGCTGCTATTGATTACTTGATCAAGAAGAGGAAGGATGCTGCCTACGGTAGAAAAATGATGTTGCCTATGGTAGAAAAATGATGTTTGTTTATAATATTCAAACCTCCGTGCTGTCTATAAAGCACATAGCTTTTGGTCCTAAAACCCAATGCAGAAAATGAGAAACAGGGGTCAAGAGCATGATGACATTAAAATTTGGAGTTTCTCTTCTTGTGAACAATTTCATAACAAGTAAACATCTGGATAATAAAACAAAAGGCCTCTCAAAATCCTAAT
The DNA here is from genome assembly GCA_903798385.1 of Fraxinus cuspidata. Taxonomy (NCBI): domain Eukaryota; kingdom Viridiplantae; phylum Streptophyta; class Magnoliopsida; order Lamiales; family Oleaceae; genus Fraxinus; species Fraxinus cuspidata. The sequence continues at coordinate 6,401 of CAIGRP010062669.1, read as the reverse complement.
ACAAAATCTTATAATCCATGACTTGGAGGAGACAAAGTTTCTTGTTTTGGGATGAAAAACGATTTGAGGGAAGAAATTGATTGGGTTTAATTTGGAATAAAAATTGTGTAAATTTAATTAATGATTATAATACTTTAATCAAGATTTCATATTATTCACAATCCCTATAATGCGGAAATAATAGATACGATGTTTATTTACATACCAGTATCCATGTGATGAAGAAAAACAGCAGAAAAAAACTATTTCTCTCAACTGCACCCTTCTTGTTGTGACTATTCAACGAATGAAATTATGGGTATACATCCAAAATCTATAGTGTAGAGAGAAGACAGTTTTTTTAATATTAACCTCTAGTAAATCACTCCCTACAGACGTGGTTAGTAGGAAAATAACTCCCCATAAAAATCTCAAACGGATGTGCTTATCCTTTTAAGAGCCAATAACTACATTAATATTTTAAAATTCAAATAAAGTCAAATATTATTGGTCATGTGGGACATTAATTCTAACATTTTCCCGCTTGGCCCATATGACGACACTTTTTTGAATTGATAAGGTAAATATAATATGCCATAACATTAGCTCGTTTGCACTTTTAGTGAGATCGTGTCAATATCATATATAAATAGCTTACCAACATGAGTCATGGCGGTAAATATCATTTTAGCGACATTTTTCCTTCCATGTACCACGATGCTAGTAAATCACTTAATTACAATCCATAATGGGAAGTAACTATAATATACCAATAATGTCTTTGTCGTAAAGACTATTCCTAATATCGATAATCCATGTTCATAATTACGTAATACATGGAAAAACAAGAAAATATCATAAACACGGTAAACGAGATCTCTATTAACGTCTTAGAACAAAATATAAAGATTGAGATCCATAAATAAAACTCATGGATTAAAACCAAGACCCATACGATCAACATGCTCTTTAAATGTGTTTGGTGGTAATCCCTTTGTTAAAGGATCTACAACCATCAGCTCAGTCTTAATGTGTTCTATGGACACTCTTTGTTTCTGAACTTCCTCCTTAACGGCCAAATATTTGAGCTCTATGTGCTTAGTGCCATTTGTATATTTGTCGTTCTTGGAGAAAATGACTGCGGCGGAATTATCACGATACACTCTTAGCGGCATGGCAATACTGTTGACAATTCCAAGTCCTGAGATAAAATTTTGCAGCCATAATGCATGAACTATGGCCTCAAAGCATGCCACAAATTCGGCTTCCATGGCAGATGCTGCTATGATAGTTTATTTGGCACTCCTCCATGATATTGCTCCTTCAGCTAATAGGAACAAGTAACCAGATGTTGATTTTCGACTATCAACACAGCCAGCACAATCTGAGTCAGAGTAACCAATCACTTCCAATTGATCATATATTCGATACATTAGCATATATTGCCTTGTTCCCTTCAAATACCCCAATACCTTCTTCGCAGCTTTCCAATGCTCAACTCCAGGATTACTTTGGTATCTCCCTAGCATACCAACTGCAAAGCTAATGTCTAGTCTCGTACAAGTTTGTGCATACATCAAGCTTCCAACAATAGACACATAAGGAATATTTTCCATACTTTTCTTTTCTAACGCATTCTATGGATGATCCTTTTCACTGAACTTGTCCCCTTTACAAATAGGAGCAGGAGTAGTAGCACAATTAGCCATATTAAATCTTTCAAGAACTTTATCGATATATCATTTATGAGACAATCCTAACACTCTACGTGATCTATCACAGAATATTTCAATTCCTATCACGTAGGTTGTCTCACCCATATCTTTCATTTCAAAGTTCATAGAAAGAAATTTTTTGGTTTCATGCAGTAAAACAAGATCACTACTAGCAAACAATATATCATCAAATCAGGAAAATAAACTTACTCTCACTGACCTTCAAATATATACACCAATCGATAGTATTTTCCTTAAATCCAAAGGACGTGATGGTATCATTAAACTTAATATACCATTGTCTGGAAGCCTGTTTAAGTCCATATATCGACTTCTTTAATTTACACATCATATGCTCATTTCCTTTAATCAAGAAACCTTCAGGTTGTTCCATATAAACCTATTCATCTAAATTCCCATTTAAAAAGATGGTTTTCACATCCATCTGATGTAACTCCAAATCAAAATGAGCCACCATAGCCATTATAATTCTAAGAGAGTCCTTTTACGATACAGGAGAGAATATCTCTTTGTAATCAACACATTCTTTTTGAGTGAAACCAAAACGTTGTTCAGATCGAAATTGTCGTTCAATATTGCCATTGCAATCGCATTTGGTCTTAAAGACCCATTTACACTCGACTGACTTAGAACCTTCAGGCAAATAAATAACATCCCAAACTTCATTTTGTTCCATTGATTTCAACTCATCATTCATAGCATTGATCCATCTTTCAGAATCAATACTTTCAATGGCTTGTGAAAATGAAACTGGATCTTTATTCATCCTTAAATCATAATCAGATTCTAGCAGATATACCAAATAATCATCTGAAATAGCTGATCTCCTTTCTCTTTAAGATCTTCTTAATACTATTTCTTGTGGTTGTTCTGCTACCGATTCATTGGTGACAATATCATTATGGAGTGACTTATGACTAGATTGTTGTTCGGTGTTGTTATATAGTTCTACAACAGGATAAACAATAATTTTCCTTGAAGTCACGGGTATCGCGACAGGCACCCGAACTTCTTGGATGACCACATTACGTAATGAATCACTCCCACTAATTTCACCATTCTCAAGAAATCTGGCATTTCTGATTTATACAATCTTTTTACTATGGCCAGGACAGTAAAACTTATACCCTTTGGACTTCTCTGGGTAACCAATAAAATATCCGCTTACAGTTCTAGAATCCAATATCTTTTTGTGTGGATTGTAGATCTTAGCCTCAGCTGGACAATCCCAAATATGAAGGTGTTGTAAGCTCAACTTCCTTCCTGTCCACAATTCAAAAAGGGGTCTTTTAAACAGCCTTACTAAGAAGCCGATTAAGCAAATAAACAGCGATCTCAAGGGCTTCCATCCACAATGAAATGGGTACCAAGGAGTTACTTAACATACTTCTAACCATCTCAATAAGTGTACAATTTCGGCTTTCAGCTATACCATTCTGCTGAGTCGTACAAGGCAATGTGTATTGTGCACAAATGACATGCTTTTCTAGGAATTTAGCAAAAAGTCCTGGACATTGTCTCACTCCATCATACATTTCATAATACTCACCAACTCTATCAGATCGAATGATTTTCACCTTTCCGTCTAATTGTCTCTCGACTTCAATAATATATGTCTTTAAAGCATTTAATGCTTGAGACTTTTCATGCAACAAATAGACATAATTGTAACGTGAAAAATCATCAATAAATGTGAAAAAATACTTTTCTCCACCAAGTGACGGTGAGTCGGAAGGTCCACAAATATCAGTATGGACAATCTCCAAAGGTTTTTCACTTCTTGTAGCTCATTTCTTTATATGTTTGGTTTGCTTTCCTTTAATGCAATCCACACACATGCCAAAATCAGTAAAATCAAGATCCAATAGAATCCCATCTTTCACCAATCTCTCCATCATTTCCTTGGATATATGCCCCAGTCATTTATGCCACAAAATGGAAGAATTCTCATTTGCTCGTCTACGTTTAATTCCAACAATTTGGTGCAGGGTTAGAAGGGTTTGCGCAAAAGTTTTATTAAGATTAAATCTATATAGCCTTTCATATAAAATGCAAGACCAACAAATGTGCTACTTCTAAATAAACGGAAACTACTATTATTAACATTAAATGAATATCCGTCAAAAGCAAGTCTTGACAAGGAAACTAAATTTATGGAAAGAGAAGGTACATAAAGAGTATCAAATAGATCCAAATAATGGCCTGATTCTAAAAACAAATGAAAGGTTCCAACACCAACAACTGGTACTTCCATTCCATTTCCCAAGATTACGGCATGCCCATTTTCCTTTATGTTCTAGATTGAAAGGCATCCCTGCATCGAATTTGAAATATGAATAGTAGAACAAGAGTCAATCCACCATGTACTAGAAGGAAATTGAGTCATAATTGATTCAAAACATACATAATTTAGAAGTTCACCTTTCTTTTCGAACCAAGCTCTACGTTTTGGACAGTCTTCTTTAAATGCCCATAGCCATGACAGAAAAAGCATTTCGGTCCATTATGTTCCTTCTTGTGAAGCACATTGGCATTAGAGGTTCCAACAGTCTTTAATAGATCTTTCTTGAAGCGCTTCTTCGGTTTCTTTCCTTTACTTCCAACTTTATGACTCATAACATTTACTAAATGCTGACCTTGTTGCTTAAGCATTGCCCCTTCTTGAACAATCATACCTACCAATTCATTCACATTCCACTTTTCCTTAATAGTGTTATAATGAATCCGAAAAGGCCGGTAAGGAATTCAGAATGAATTGAACAATGAAACTTTCATCAACATTCATTCCCAGAGTTTTAAGTCTAGCAACCAGATTAGTAATTTCAAGGACATGTTCGTGCATCCCACGACTACCATCAAATTTCATGGTGGAAAGTTCAGCCATTAATCTCCCTCTAAGGGACTTATCTGCTGAACGAAAGTGATCTTGAGATATTCCTTTGCATTATCATTTTGAGGAATCGTTGACTTAATTTTATTCGCCATTCGCATAAACATAATGCCTAACCTATTTGATCTTTCCCATGACTTAAACAAAGCTTGCTCTTCTGTATTGCTAGTTTATATAATGGCAGCAAGTTTGTCACTTTGCAAAGCTAAGTCAAGATCTAGAACATCGAGATGAAACTGGATCTGTTCCTTCCAGCTAGAGAAATTTGATACATTAAACATCGAAATAGATAAAGCTAGCGAAAGAAGCGATTCAGGAACTGACACTGCAATACATACAATCATAACATTAATGGTTTGAGAAAAATACTTTCATTAGTATTATTGCGTTCAATTTTTGAATTAACTAAAGCAACATACTAGCATTTAAACTTTAATGGTGATTTCCACCCACCTAGGTATAATTGATAACCTTTCAAAGTTCAATTGGTTTGTCACCTTTGGGCATACATTCAAATTTCACTATCATTTTTTTATTATCAATACCCTATTTACTTTAATTTAATAATTATTTGAAAGTTGGTGCATCTTTGGATCAAACCGTAATAATCAAATAATCATTATGTAATTCTATTTTGCAAAGTTATAATTTGATTTGATATTTATAAAATTTCCAGCAAGGTCACTTTGGTGACAATAAGCAATCCATAATATAAATATCACTTGATAAAATAACCAATCAAAATAAAAATTAGTTTAAGCAAAAGAAGTACATAGATACAAACATGAACACAAAAAATAAAAATATAATGGTTCAGTGGGTAAGCAAATCATTCTAGACTACAACCATTTTGGTTTAAAGCCCAATATCATTTAATGAACCTTTTTAGAGCACATTTGATCAAAAAAAATTAGTCTATTCTACTATTCCCATAAGATTGGTGGGTCATTTAAGAATTTGGTTTCTGTAATTAGCACCTACATTAATTGTTCTCATGCAATTCGTATTGTCACAAATTTACCCAGTCAAACACATAAGCAAATGGCAAGCCAGTAAATCATATAATAGTACTAATTTCAAGTAATTGTTGATATTAATTAATATCTAGCCACCATTTTTGACTTGTTTAAGGGTAAACTAGACAATTGACATGAATGCACATGAATTCATTCATTCCTTTGATTTTGCTTCAAGGAAACGTACATCAGGATTTGAATTTCACATGTACAATAAAAAACGTCTTGGTTGTCTTTGTTCTTAATTAATACATATTCACGTGAATGGCAAACCCAAAAATCAATCATTTTAATTATTCTCAATTTACAAGTTGACTGCCAATTGCCATTCAAATTTACAGAAGACCATTCTAAAGAATTTCAATATGGAAAATGAAAAAAACATGATAGTTTCAACCACGGCTTACCGCGTGTAAATTTAATTAATGATTATAATAATTTAATGAGGATTTTCAACTATCATGTTATTCACAAATCTCTATAATACGAAAATAATAGATACGATATTTATTTACATACCAGGATCCACGTAATGAAGAAAAACACCAGGAAATTTTTCTCTCAACTTCACCCTACTTCTTGTGACTTTCCAATGAATGAAATTACAGGTATGTTGAATGAAATTACAGGTATGCAACCAAAATCTATAGGGTAGAGAGATGACAGTTTTTTTAATATTAACCTCTAGAAAACCACTCCCCATAAACGTGGTTAATAGGAAAATAACTCCCCTTAAAAATCTCAAATGGATGGCTTATCCTTTTAAGAGCCAATAACTAC